>KV011787.1:40585-86115 GCA_001598015.1 Dorcoceras hygrometricum
TGCTTAGATAGGATCTCTATCCAAGTGTTAAATACCAACCGGAGTTGATAGTCGGGTGCCGAGTAGATCGGTCTTTTGCGATATCTCTCTTGTAAAAAAATATCTTTCCTTGATAAGTCTTTAAGTATAAAAAGTAACATCATGATAATTTTAAGAATAATACTTTCTTAAATGACGAACATTCCATGGTCGCTTTCCTCTTTTTCCTTCGGCGTCAACTAGGTAATAGGCGGACATTCCTGATTTTTCCACTACTCGGAAGGGTCCTTCGTATTTAGGATCCAACTTTCCTCTTTCGCCTTGGTACTGGATTTTCTTCATTACTAAGTCTCCCACGGCGATATGTCTTGGTCGCACCCTTTTGTTATAAATTCTGGCTATCCTTCGCGTCAACTAGGTAATAAGAGGACACTCCTGCTTTTTCCACTACTCGGAAGGGTCCTTCGTATTTAATATCCAACTTTCCACTTTCGCCTTGGTACTGGATTTTCTTCATTACTAAGTCTCCCACGATATGTCTTGGTCGCACCCTTTTGTTATAAATTCTGGCTATCCTTCGCTGGTAGGCTATCATTCTAATTGCTGCTTGATCTCTTCTCTCAGTTACATGATCTAAATCCATCTTTCGTAATACGTCATTCTCCTCGGGATAGGAACAAACTCTTACACTGTCCTGCCCAATTTCTACTGGTAACACTGCCTCAGTTCCATATACCATACTGTAGGATGTTTCTCCTGTGGCGGTCCTCGGAGTTGTTCTGTAAGCCCATAATACACTCGGGAGCTCTTCCACCCATTTGCTCTGGACAGTTTCTAACCGGGTTTTCAAAGAATGTACTATAGATCTATTAGTGACATCGACCTGCCCATTGCTCTACGGATATGCTACTGATGTAAACACTTGCTCAATTTTAATCCCGAGCACCATTCTTTTAGCTTAGAACCGCTGAACTGTCGACCATTATCCGATATAATTCTTCGAGGGATCCCAAAGCGACATACTATATTTTTCCACAAAAATTTGAGCACTTCTCCTTCAGTGATCCGGGGTAAGGCTTCGGATTCTACCCACTTAGAAAAATAGTCCACTGCGACCAACAAGAATTTCTTTTGCCCCACATTTATGGGAAATGGCCCAACAATGTCCATCCCCCATTGATCAAAAGGGCAAGAGGACACGACTGCCTTCATCAACTCAGATGGTTGCTGCTGCAAATTTGCATGTCTCTGGCAACTGTAACATGCTCGGACTAGAGAAGCGGCATCTCTTTGCATGCTAGGCCAGAAGAACCCGGCTAAAAGAGCTTTCCTTGAGAGAGCCACACTTCCTAGGTGATTACCACAACATCCTTCATGAATTTCCCTGAGTACGTAATCTGCCTCCTCGGGACCCAGGCATTTCAACAAAGGTCGGGAGTAGGATCTTTTGAATAGGACATCGTCTAGTAGCACAAAACGAACCACCTTCTTTTTCAACTCCCGAGATTCCCGAGGATCATTAGGTACTCTCCTGTTTCGAAGATATTCATAAATATCGTGTCTCCAATCTGTTTCTTTAATCTCCATTACTATCTCTGTCATTTCCACTTGTGAAATTCTTTCTTGTAGAAGTAGCTCATTACCAGCTTCTGAGTTAATCGCGCTGGCTAATTTGGCTAGCCTGTCAGCTTTCTCATTTTCTCCTCGAGGTATCTGTTTTATCCTGAGCTCTACAAATTTTTTCTTCAATTTGTCCAGAGTATCAACATATCTGCGTAACTTTTCATTTTTTACTTCATAATTTCCCATGCTCTGCTATACTACCAATCGTGAATCTGAGAACAAAATGAGATGAGAGATGCCCATACTTTTTGCCACTCGAAGTCCAATGAGTATAGCTTCATATTCTGCTTCGTTATTAGATGCTCGGAAGTCTAGACGCACTGATATACTTCTTTCTTCCCCACGAGGAGATATAGCAACGATTCCTACCCCACTTTCCGATTGGCAAGAGGATCCATCTACAAACATTTTCCACACCATCTTTTCTACTTGGTTCCCACAGACGGCGCCAATTGATGCTACTCCAATTTCGTCCTCGGTTCCCGACCAAAGAGTTAATCCTCGCACCCGAGGAGAATCAAAAATGGTTTTTCAGTTTGGCTTGTCTTAGTGTTTGGCTATATTTGGTAGATTTTGAATGAATGTAATTTGTGGTGATCTCGGATATTTATAGGGATAAAAACCTCGATTGCGTGCACGCCACATGGCCAATCATGATTAAGCATGGGTCTGACAGCCTTAGTTTGCACAAGTTACTAGGCCAATCAGAACTGAATAAGAACCTGACAACACGTTACTCAATTTAATCATTAGCAGGTATGGGTTAGACAGCTTTTCTCCTCAGAGTCATCGGGTAAGTGTTCTCGAGTAGGTCTCCCGAGTAGGTTTCCCGAGTAAGCTTTCCCGAGTAAACTGTTATTTATTGATATCACAATCCATTGATTAACAATAGATGAAATCATCTCTTATGAAACCAATTTTCATCCAATCGAGGATCCAAGACTATATTCTGCCTATTCGTCCAGAAAATTCGTGCTAAAAAAAGCTCGAACTACCAAAAAATTATGAGGTGGTGCGGGACCTAAAATCACACGAACAATTTAGAGGGCACCATAAGTATTTCCGACAAAACCCCTCCGATACTTAAGTCAGGTCGGGTTCAGGAAAGATATGATCGAAGGTATAGTGAAACGCTAAAAAAATGATATGCCTCTGAAGTAAGACGTACCTGGTTTATATAGGCGAGATAATGAGGGCGAGATATCTGGTCCATTACTAGATCTTGTGTGAGGATGATATATTCGGTCTGTTACTAGATCTTATGATTCTTGCGGTATCTCAAGTTTTACGGGTTTCATTATTTCCAACGCTTTTTTGACCATATCCAAAGCTCAAACAACGTGGGGCACTAGGAATTGCAGCCCAGATCGGGTGTTTAGGAACAAAACCGAGGTGGCACCTCGGGGCATACAAGAGTACCCCCGATTGATCAAACAAAAAGTTTAAAGTTGTAGACCATCTTGAAGAGTTGAGGTTGTTACCCGCCCCAACTTGCACTTGTTGGGAAAACTCATAATCCGCGTGACATCTTCAAACAACAGTTGATAATTTTAGATGGACGGTTGTTATTGGAAAATGTTTCCTCTTCTGGGATAATTTTTCGAATTCCCTGGGAGATCGTGGCCATACACTCCCAGCCATATATGATGGTTGCTATCAGCCTCGTGTTCCTCATTTAGATGAGAGATCACTTCATTTTCACTTTAATATTTTACCGCGTCATCACTCTACAAAAAATTTAGCAATCCTGAGCTGCTTGTGCTCTTTGTCCCGAGCTTACTTTCCTCTTCCTCACCTTTCATTAAAGTCGTATATAAATTGTTACACACTTCTATAGCAATGTCGTCCCCTGACAATAGTGTAGTTAGAGAGTTAACAGAGTCTATAGACTCTCCCTCACCTTCGGCATAGGAGTTTGAGAGTGTGGAGGTGAGCACTCCGGATGCTAGGGAGGTTTGAACAGCCAAACTGTCTCGTATTGCTCAAGAGGAAGGGGAGCTTACGGCTTTGGGAAGCCTATGGTACAAAGTGAAACCTTCACTTCTTCAGAATTCTGACATACCCAAAATACGGGGAATAATAATATTTTACTTGTTAACCCAAATAGAATAAGAGAGATTGAGGAGTCTAATATGAGAATAAGATTAATCAAATCCACAACAAATCCCATTTTTATCATAATCATTCGAGGAATTTCCATTCTACATGTTTGTATGCTTTACACATATTTAACTTGAGAGAACCAAAGCCATTCTGATTTTATTTTGTTTCTGCTAATCCGATGCATGCATTCAAATCCAATAATAACATGATCGATAGTATGTCAGCCCAGGCACAAATGCACACTGTCATTGATTAATTACATTCGCCATAAACTGATGCAGTCTATTAGTATAAGAAATATTACAGACAGATGGGCCCAAAATTTTTGAAAGGAGGGGAGAGAACTTCCGAATTAGCCGTGCTCAATTGCTTGCAACCAAACCCTTAGCAAAATTAATTCTTTTTCCATCAAGATCGTAGGAGTGAAAAATTTCATATTCATACCCCATGTGCCAAACATTCAATACGAGCTCTTTGTTTCCAAACCTTTTACATCAATCAAATAACATGGGTCTTAGGTTCTATGTTACTCGATTCATCCCGGCACTCTGTGATCATCTCAGGATCATCCCTAGCCAAATGGCCCCCAATACTTTCAGCTCTTTATTGCCTCTAGGTGTTTTGCTTAAAAATTTTTTAGATCATGATCTCTCTCTATAAATTACTTCTTCAAGATCTCTAGAAGTAATACCATTTTTACATCTAGCTGTTCTAGATATAGGTAAAAAAACATATCCAATGCTAACACTACTCTAACTGTAGTAAGCTGAACCATTGGAGAAAATATACCATTGAAGTCGACGCCTTCGATTTGAGACTCTATCACAACTAATCTAACACAATACTGTTCCACTTTGTTATTAGCATCACGCTTGATCCTATAGACTCATATATTACCGATGACTTTTCTCCCTCGTGAAGGGTAGTAGTTTTGTTCATGTCTAATATCTCTGATTCTTCCTGCATTGCTGTCATCCACAAGAATACATCTGAACTTCGAGTAACCTCATGTAAACTCGATTACTCATCACCTTATGTTGAGACAAAGTATGCAATATTGCTTTAAGTGATATAATCTGAAAGCCAACCTGGTGGTCTTCTCTCTTTAGTTAAATGACTACTTTAGAAACTTCTCACTCAACATGGATAATTGCTGTAGAAGCAATTGGGCTAAAAGTGAGGACTGATTTGTCATAATTCACAATTTGACAATAATCCCATTCTTAAGACTATAAACAGTGTCTGATCTGAATGCATACATGCTCCACGGCCCTAAAGAGGGTAAGATATCATTGGCAAACAATAGGTGATAGATCAAAGAGTAAAAATTGGCAATTTTGACTCCTCTAAATCGTTTTACAGTCTTGGCTCTATGAATAGAGTCGAAATACCCTATGCACAAAGAGCAAATAAGTAAGTAGATAAATGATGGCCTTGTCAAAGGCCCCGCTAAGGTACAAGAGTAGCAAAATTTTACAGACTAAGGAGATGCATATCACAATTATCTTGAGGAATTTTCATTCTACACGTTTGTAGGCTTTACTCATATCTAACTTGAGAGAACCAGATCTATTCTGATTTTTTTTGTTTCTCCTAATCCAGTGCATGCATTCGAATCCACTAATAACATGATTGATAGTATGATGGCCAAACACAAATGCACACTGTCATTGATTAATTATAGTCACCATAAATGGACGCAGGCTATTGATAATCACACTAGACACAACTTTATAACAAATATTACCTAGACGGATGGGCCGAATTTTGGAGACGAGGGGAGAGAACTTTTGAAATTATCCCTACTCCATTGCTTGCAATCAAACCCTTAATAAAATTAATTCTTTTTCCAACAAATTGTAGGAGTGAAAAAATTTCATATTTCCATCACCATGTGCCATATAGTCAATAGAGCAACTTGTTTCTAGTACAATTCTTCAGGGGACATGAATTTTGTTAGGATCGGTTCAGATCACGCACGATAGTGAAAAGAGATCGGGGAGGGATATGCGTGATCTGAAAGATAAAGATTGAGTTGCAATAGTTCTGGTTCTTGAAAACTTTTGAGCACCGAGAAGTATATCAGATCTGATATAAAAACCAAGGCGAAAAACATCTGATATACTCTCTAAAATCGAAACTAAGTTTAAAACACAGTTTGTTAAAAACAACATTGAAAACATGAAATGCAAAAAGCTATTAAAATCAATACGCTGGATTTGTTTATGGAATTTCGTAGCTTAATCTCCTACGTCTCCCCTTCTTCCAAAGAGGAAAACTCGATTAGAAGACTTTGATCTTACAATATGCTATTTCTACACACCAACTCGTAAAACATGTTTCACTTCTCCGTTCAAAGAATACAAAAACTAAGTTTTACGTCCTCGTGTCAATACAGATATGTGTGTTGTGGGGTGTGATTCACTCAACTAATCTATTCAGCTCTCGACTCTCATATGTGTGAGTGAATCAGTTTGTGAAAAATATTTACAGTGAATAAACTCTCGAATATTTACTCACATGATGGGAAGTGCTTCTTCAAAGCTGATAGGCTCAGTATTCGAATTTTACGGTTAAGCTCCTCTAATCTGATAGTCGACTTCTTAGCTCTCTCTGTTTTCTTCCCTCTCTTTTTTCTTTTGTTCGTTTCTCTTATTCTCTCTTCTTCATCAGTTCAGCTAGAGTATATAGGGCCTCTGGTCTTATGTTATCGTTGGACACAATCTCCTAGTCGTTGAAAAGTTTCTGTAAAGTTTCTGACATTGTATCGTTGTTATCCTTTCATTGTTCAAACAGCTTTGCTTGTCTAAGCTCACTTGCTCTGAGTTGAAGGCCTCTGAGCTGAATGCCTCTGGCTGTTCTATTCTGAGACTTGATCTGATCTGCTCTTTAACTCAATCTTGTTTCTTCTTCTTCTCACTTGATCGCCTCTCAGCTGGTTGCCTTTCAGCTGATCGTCTCTCTGCTGATCAACTACGAAGCTCCATCTAAGCTGTTCTTGCTCTAAGTTATTTCGTTCATCTTTGTTCTGCTTTAAGCTGTTTCGTTCTTCTTTGTTTTTCTCTGAGCTGTTTCTGTGCTTCTTCTCTAAGCTGCTTTTGTGCTCATCTGATCTTATCAGCTCTATGTCGATCGAATCTGTGCTGATTTATCTCTGATCTAAATGTCTTATCTGTTCTCCTCTTATCTGATTTGGTATAAGCTAATCTGGTCGATGTCTTGGTTCGTTCACCTCTCAGGTGAACTGCTCTTAGCTGTAATCTAAATCGCTCTGCTCTAAGATGATCTGTGTAACGTCCAGAAATCTTGATTACGTGGAAATGAGTGAATGCTAGGAGGAAAATGGTTTTAGAATATTATGTGTATTTTATGTGATTAATGATAGTTTTAATGTTTTATGATGTGCATGACATGTTTTTAGCATGATCAAGTTCGGACGCGTGGACGAGACTAGGGACGACCGAGATGAAAATTAATATTTTTAAGCCCTCATATTTTTAAGAGTTACAATTATTATTTTAAGCAGAATTTTCCGAAAATTGAGATTTTATGTATATTTGTCGAGGGGAACCCGTTTTCACCTATACGGGCTGTTTTAATGAACTTTATTATATTTTAAAAATTGAGGGATCTTATGTTACAAAAATTTGGAGTTTTAAAGTTTAAGTTTAGAGTTTTAACTAATATTTTTAATTAGTGGGTTAATAAAAAAAAAACTTTTATTTCCTAATTAAATCCATGCGAGGGGTCTTTTTGGCACAATTCATTTTTCTCTCTACCCTAATTTCGTAAATCCTCACCCCACACTCTCTCAAGCCGCCACTCCCTCCCCTAGGCTCGAGTTACATCATTCTTTGTGGTGATTTCAAAGCATTTTGTCCTGATCTCTTGTCCTCCGCTCCGGTAACGCGTAGTTCTACCATATTCTTCAATCAAGGCATGTTCTATCTATCCTTTTCTCACCATTTAAATCATATTACACTGTTTTTAAATAATGATTGCATGATTTGTATGAGAATTTATTAGATATACGTTTATTGTTTACGATTCATGCATGCATCACGATTTTTAACCCGTATTTGAATTGTTTCTTGTGAAGCTTCGGTCATGGGCGGTTCATATGGCTGGGGTTCGGTCCAAGGGTGGTATCAGTTGTTATTCCATCGAGTTATGGTCACGTGGGTATAAACTGGGTGTGATTTTGTTAAGAAATGAGTTAGTTATGAATTTTATGATCAGCACATGTCCTGGCTTGTTGTCTGTGCGCGACAGTAGAGTTGTTGGGGTCGGGTAAGTCGCTCTATATGGTCTATATGGTTAAGGTTGATTTTAGGAGATAGACCATTGAGTTAGGGTCACGAAGGTCCAAACTAGGAGCGATTTGGTCGATGAACGAATTAGTTATGAGTTTTATGGCTAGCACGTGTCCTGGTTGCAGTCTGCGCACGAGCAGTGTCATTACGAGCATCGAGTTGGTCACGTATTGAATTTTTTTTAGTCTCGTTTATTTCATTGACTAGTATATTGAGTTAGGGTGATGTGGGTCAAAACAAGGATTGATTTGGTTAATAATTGGATTTTTAATGATTTCTACCGTTTTGTCGCTCGAAGTGAGTCTCGTCGGGTCATTTTTCTGAAAATTGAGATTTTGAGTCTTAAGGGCTGCCAAAGTTCGTGGATGACTTTATTTGATGTTTTAAGCATATTTTAAGATGTTTTATAGTATTTTTAGAATTTATTTGATTTATGAGATTTTTTGTCAATGAGACTTTTATTTAGTCAAATTTTAAAGTTTGATTTTAAAGGGAATGCCGTAGTATTTTTATAAATTTTAAAGTTACTGGGTCAAGTTATGGCTAGGGTTAAGTTTCATTTTAAGGTTAAGTTTAGGCTTTTGGGCTTAGAGTTAGTGGGTCAGACACCTGAATCAGTCCTTCATCGGAGTAGAAAATATAGAAGCCCGTGAATATATACTTAATTATATATGTAGTATTTATGTATATGAATATGATAATGTTTCAAATGAAAGAATTAAATATATATTGACGGGCTAAGCCTTTTAAATTGCATGTATTTACGAAATGCACGCATCATGAAAGTTTTATAAAATGTTAAGGCATGAAAGAAAAGAAAAATACTTTTTGAATGATTGAAGTGATTAGTGGCAAGTTTACGATGAGTGGAATCGGGATACCGGGCCTGATGAACCTCTGTTCATGTTATTACGAGCTTATGAATCCATGTGTTCACGACATGGTGAAGTGGCAGCATAGAGGTATGAGGGATCCCGAGGTAAGGTCGAGTGAACCGCATCGCCACGTACGTTGGTTTCTTATGATTGATCAATCGTTTATCTTATAGCTCACACTTCATGGATACGACTCACATGTTTTTATGTACGCTATGTCATGCCTTATTATGTTATGATATACGATTATGTAATGTTACGACTGATTTATGAACCACTTTTCATGATCATTCACGCATGCATGTTTTTAAGGTTATTTTACGATATGCTATGTGCTTGCATGCGGTTTTATTAAACGTACTTCGTTATTATCAGATTGAGCATGCTGGGCCTTTAGGCTCACTAGGTTTAAATGGTACAGGTGTTGATCCTGTTGATTTGATCCCGACCGATGGTGAGGACCTCTGAGCGCCCGTTGCAGCTGTTACCCCGTGACCACTCTGACGTCTCTATTTATGCTATGCAATATTTTCAGATATTTTATTAGTCATGTTCAGTTTCCGCAACTTTTACTTATTCCGATTTTAATCTGTACTGATGATTTAATGTTTTTAGTTATTTAATTTATGTTTTAAAATAATGTTGTGAAAACATTTTGAAGGGACGAGCCATACTTTTTAGATTGTTTATTCCGCACTTTACTGTTACAAAAAAAAAATAAAAAATTTCCTAGAGTACGGTTTGTTTCAGTTGGTATCAGAGCAGTGGTTCTGGTGGGGTATTAGCCTGCTGAGTGGAGCTCAGAAGTCGCACTGCCAGTCTGTAAGTTTTTAAGGTTTTTACGATTCATATTTTCGCATGATGCATGTTCTATTTCTGCATTAGTTTTACCTTAGGAGTTTAAGAGCTAGACGTTTAGTCATGCGCTTAGATTCACGTGAAAGGTTTTGGGTGCCAGTATGCCTCCCAGACGTGCTAGAGATCAGCAGGATGATGACGCACCTCCTCCTCCCCCACCTCCGCAGTTGACGCCATACGAGAGGGATAGTGTGGATATGCTAGCTGGGATTACCAGGTTGCTGAGTAGAGCACTGCTAGAAGATTCTATGCCTTAGGTCACTGGATTGAATCTAAGTAAACTGTTAAGCCTTCTAGGACTCGCCTTGCGAACTTAGACGGGTAGGACTAGCGAACCTAGAAATGTTTTAGGCATCTAAACTGCTTATGGAAATCTAGATGATTGTAAACGAGTTCCTGTGTTGACGTTCCAATTTCAGGCAGGATCCGTGTTTTGGGTGTCACTACCATTGCCTTGCTAGATTCAGGGGCGACTCATTCGTTCATCTCGAGGCGTTCATTCAGAGGATGGGTATTACTCCGGAGAGCTTGGGTGTGGCTCTCGCAGTGACGATTCCATCAGGAGAGGAGATATCGACGGTCAGTGTGGTTCAGGGATTGGTGATGATGTTCCAGGGTCATGCTGTGACGACCAGATATTTTAGAAGTCCACAATTAGAAAGATATGAGATTGAGGGATTACATTGCTATTATGATTCGATTCTTGAATATTTCTGTATATGCAATGATCAATCTTTATTCTGTTATGGATTGATATTCAAATGTTGGAATGAAAGTACAGTCGATGTTTAGTGACTTCTGCAAACCAAGTGGATTCTTTATTTAACTAAAATTCTCGGTTTCCATTCGCATCTTTTATTTTAAAAACAGAGCACGCTCCTTTCAGAAGTTGGCATATTGATATAACGTGTTTCTTTCCTTAGTCATTGTAAATCATATAAATAGAATCTTAAGCTGCTTCATGCATCATTACTTTCAAAATCAAATCATATTAAGCGATGCTCGCTCTCAAGAAGCCGACAAAATACTTTCAAAATGTTTTAAAGAAAACAGGCGGTGCGCAAGAAGTATACTGGATTTTCTGCTGTTCTTGTGTTAAAGATACCAGGCAAGTAAACTCTGTTTCTTGCTCACTCAATAGAAAGCATATATTCAATTCTGTTTTTATGATTATGTATGGTTTTAAAGAAAAGGGAGATGGCCTTGGCTGTTCTTCAGGAAAACCGTAAAGTTCATGCTCTGTTTTTGAAAGAAGTTGAGTTACTGTATTTTGATTCAAAGATGATTTAGAAAACGTTTGGATGATGTTCTTCTAATGAATTCCTGAGCTTTTCAGTGATTCATTCATCGAAGTAGCTTACAAGTAGCTTATTCGATCTTTTCCAGAAGTTTCATAGGATATGTCGAAGTCTTTAGAGGAAGGTAACCTTCGTAGTTCATGGTTATCTGCATGTTAAGAACGAGAGCTGGTTCTTATACCACTGCTGATATTGCCTTGTCGAAAATATTCTAAGTATGAAATCAGCAGTTTTACTTCTTTGTTGAAAACCAGCAGATGCATATTTCAGCAGATGCATATTCAGCAGATGCAATGCTTTCGTAACATTCAGCAGCTGCATTACTTTGTTAGAATTCAGCAGTTGCGTTGTCTTTCAAAATTCAGCAGATGCATTTCATCTTGATATTCAGCAGTTGCGTTAGTTCCATAAAACCAGCAGCGACTGGTTGTAGCGACTGGTTGTAACGACTGGTTGTAGCGACTGGGTTATGCGCTAACGACGTCGTTTCACTTTACATTTGATTAAAAGACCTTGCGACTGGATTCTTGTCTTGCGACTGGTTCCTATTCGTTGCGACTGGTATTGTTCATTCAGTTGGTATTAGTCTTGCAACTGGTACTGTTCATTTTCTTCAGCAGAAAACGGAATTCTAGAATTTGATTCCTTACTCATTTACACTTCAATTCAAATGAATCTTTCGACTTATCTGACAGATTCAACTAGCTAAGTTATTCAGTTTTCATCTTCGCAAGCTTTACAAGGAAATCCTTTACAATTCCAGAACATCATTAGATAAACAAAGACCAGTAACTCGAACAAAAGAAAGAAAACAGTTTTCACGAGAGAAAGAAAGAGCAGAACAATGTTTTATGAAATGTTTTAAGTTATGACAATGAAAAGGGTCCCTAAAGAAAAGGTGAGTGCGCGGCTGACGAACCGTGTGCCCTTTTAACCAGGAAGGATTAGGATTACAGGTCGATGGATCTGTATACCCCTTCAACCATGAGCCATAGTGCTAAAACTGATATCAGGAGTTTGATCAAACGAAATGGGCCAAATGTTAAAGTATTGTCATAGTTTTCCAGAAAATAAATGAAGAGCACAAGTGTGATTTTAATCGCAGCTCTTAAGAATGTTTAAAGAAAATGTTCCCAGAATTGATTCATGTTTTATGCTTTCATACTTGATTCAAATTTAATATTTATGTTTACGCTTGTCTGTTCATAAGCGTGGTTCAAGTTCAGACTCCAGTATGTATTAGTTCTTGGGTGATCGTATGAATTGCTTTTGTTATTCCAGATTTTACCTGCTGGGCCTTTGGCTCACTAGTTTTCATTGAGTGCAGGTAATCCACAGTAGGAAGCTGGAGGGAGATTAACAGAATGGAAGGGATGTGTTTATCGTGGACAACAGATTTCTTATTTCCTTCGGTTCCAGAGTTCATAGTTTCTTTTTGGGAAAACTTTTGTAGTGTACTGAACATTTTGTTATGAATTTGTATCAAAACAGATTTCTAAATTTGTTATGTTATAGGAATCTGTACCAGACGTTATCACACTACGAGATGCATCATTAAAATATGATATATCAGCTTTCTTCATTTCCGCACCTCTGCAGGAGTTATTCTAGATTTCTCATCTTCGAATGTGAATAATTTTATTATTCTCGTTTCAACCCAGATAATTAGTAGCGATCCATTCTCCGATGTTTATAACTCTTGTTTTTATTCAATTGAACCCCAAAACTTATGATTATTCCGTCAAGAAAATGAGGGTCGTTACATATGCAGTCAGAGCAGATTTGATCGTATTGCTGATGTCAGGATTTGTACTCATTCTAGGGATGGACTGCTTGACGGAGTATGGAGCGGTGATTGATTTCCATCAGAGGTCAGTGACGATCAGGCCGTCAGGGTAGGAGACTTTCCTCTTTGAAGTGGCAAGGAGACCGCGGAAGCCCATGTTTATATATTTTCTACAGGTCAGGAAGCTAGTTGAGCTTGGATGTTAGGCGTTCTTAGCCAGTGTTACCACTTCAGGAGATTCAGCAGGCCCTTCACTGTCTGAGGTGAAGGTAGTCAGGGACTTTGCAGATGTTTTCCCTGATGACATTGTGGGAGTTCCACCGAAGAAAGAGGTGGAGTTTTCGATTGAGCTGATGCCATGTACAATGCCTATCTCTAAGGCACCATACCAGTTGGCTCCTATCGAGATGAAGGAGCTGTAGGAGCAGATTCAGGAGTTTCTCGACAAGGGATTTATTCGCCCTAGATTTTCTCCATGGGGAGCGCCAGTTCTGTTTGTGAAGAATAAGGATGACATTATGAGGTTGTGCATCGACTACAGGGAGTTGAACCGCGTTACAGTGAAGAACAAGTATCCAATCCAGAGGATCGACTTGTTTGATCAGTTGCAGGGAGCTTCGGTTTTCTCCAAGATCGACTTGAGATCTGGGTACCATCAGTTGATAGTTAGAGAGGAGTACGTGTCCAAGATTGCATTTAGGACACGTTACGGCCAATACGAGTTTTTGGTGGTGCCGTTTGGACTTACGAATGCCCCAGCGATCTTCATGGCTTGATGAACCGGGTTTTCAGGAAGTACTTAGACTAGTTCATCATGGTTTTCATCGACGACATCTTGGTCTGCTCGAGGAGCTTAGAGGAGCATAGATAGCATTTGCAGACCACATTACAGACTTTGAGAGAGCACAGATTGTATGCCAAGTTCAGCAAGTGCGAGTTTTGGCTTGAGCAAATGGCGTGGGGCATATCGTTTCTAGAGATGGGATTTTTCTCAACCCATCGAAGGTGGAGGCAGTTCAGAACTGGGGTATTCCAAAGAATGCAGCAGAGATTCGCAGTTTCTTGGGTTTAGCAGGATATTATCGCAAATTCATCCAGGGCTTCTCTTCAATTTAAGTGCCCTTGACAGCCTGACCAAGAAGAATGCAAAATATGTTTGGAGTCCCTAGTACCAGAGGAGCTTCGATAAGTTGAAGGAGCTCTCACTTCACCGCCCGTCTTAGCGATGCCTGTGGATCATGAGGAGTTTGTAGTGTATACAGATGCTTCCCTGAGAGGTTTAGGTGCAGTTCTGATGCAGGGTGGAAAAGTCATTGCGTATGCGTCGAGACAACTGAATAGTTATGAGCAGAATTATCCGACGCATAATCTGGAGCTTGCAACAGTAGTGTTTGCACTGAACATTTGGAGACACTACTTGTACGATGAGAGGTGTCAGATTTTCACCGACCATAAGAGACTCAAGTACTTTTTCACCCAGAAGGAGCTGAACATGAGGCAGCGCAGATGGCTGGAGTTGGTGAATGATTATGATTGTGACATTAGCTACCATCCGGGTAAAGCTAATGTGGTGGCAGACGCTTTGAGCCGAAAGACTTTAGTGGTGGTTTGCTTATCAATCGAGAGGCCACTACAGGCTGAGATTCAGAGATTTGGACTGGAGTTCTATTCAGGAGGCTGTGCGTCGGGTTTAGAAACGCTCGCAGTTCAACCGACTCTTCGAGATCGGATTAGAGATGGGCAGGCCACTGAGCAGTTACAGCAGTGGAGACAGAGAGATGAGGCCAGAGGCCGAGGTCTGTATACGGTTGAGGATGGGATCACACGTTTCAGAGGTCGTATGTGGGTGTCGAGTACTGGGCATCTAAGAGCTGAGATTTTATCAGAGGCTCAAGCATCGACGTACTCCATCCACCCAGGGAGTACAAAGATGTACAGAGATTTACAGACTCTGTATTGGTGGCCGAGAATGAGTAAGGACATTGGGCGATTCGTATCCGAGTACTTGACCTGTTAAAGGTCAAGGCAGAGCATCAGCGGCCGGTAGGGTTGCTACAACCACTCCCTATTCTCAAGTGGAAATGGGATAACATTACGATGTAATTTGTGGTTGGGTTACCCAGGAATCCCAGATGTTACATAGTGATTTGGGTGATTGCGGATCGACTCACCAAGTCCGCACATTTCCTACCAGTGAAGACTACTTTCACATTGACTCAGTATGCGGAGCTGTATATTAGAGAGATTGTTAGACTGCGTGGCATACCAGTTTCTATTGTGTCAGATCAAGACACCAGGTTTACATCTGCGTTTTGGAGGAGCTTACACGCCTCTTTGGGGACTAGGTTGTCGTTCAGTACAGCTTTTCACCCTCAGACAGATGGCAAGTCGGAGAGAGTCATTCAGATTCTGGAGTATTTGCTGAGAGCTTGTGTGATAGATTTCCAGGGTACGTGGGATTCTAGATTTCCTTTGGTATAGTTCACGTACAATAAAAACTTTCAGGCGTCGATTGGGATGGCTCCATATGACTCTCTATATGGGAGAAGATGCCGATCTCCCGTGCACTGGGACGAGGTTGGAGAGAGAGTTTTGACTGGGCCAGAGCTAGTGCAGCAGACAACAGACATAGTGATCCGGATACGAGATCGGATGAGGACAGCACAGAGTCGTCAGACAGGCGTCGATTGGGATGGCTCCATATGACTCTCTATATGGGAGAAGATGCCGATCTCCCGTGCACTGGGACGAGGTTGGAGAGAGAGTTTTGACTGGGCCAGAGCTAGTGCAGCAGACAACAGACATAGTGATCCGGATACGAGATCGGATGAGGACAGCACAGAGTCGTCAGAATAGTTATGCCGATCGCAGACGATGAGACATAGAGTTGGCTATAGGAGATCACGTATTCGTGAGGATATCGCCCATGAAGGGTGTGATGCACTTTGGCCGGAGGGGCAAGCTCAGCCCGAGATTCATTGGACCGTTTGAGATTTTGGAGAGGATTGGTACGCTGGCGTATCGGGTAGCACTACCACCCAGTCTGTCAGTGATGCATAACGTATTTCATATTTCGATGCTGCAGAAGTACGTCCCGAATCCATCGCATGTGTTGGACTTTTAGCCGCTCCAGTTAGCACTAGATTTATCTTTCGAGGAGCGACCAGTTCAGATTTTGGCTCGAGATGAGCGCAGACTTATAGCGTGAAGTATTCCGATGGTCAAGGTATGATGGCAGAATCACTCAGGGGATGAGGCTACCTGGGACTGAGGCCGATATGCGGACGTGCTATCCAGAGCTTTTCGGTATGTAACCTAATTTCGGGGACAAAATTTCTATAAGGGGGGAGATTTGTTATGCCCAGAAAATCCGATTACGTGGAAATAAGTGCATGACTAGGGGGAAAATGGTTTTAGAATATTATGTATCATTTTATGTGATTAAATGATAGTTTTAATGTTTTATGATGTTTATGACATGTTTTTAGCATGATCGAGTTCCGGCCGCGTGGACGAGACTAGGGACGACCGAGATGAAAATTATTTGAATCATTTTTAAGGTCTCATATTTTTAATAGCTAAATCTACTACAAAACTCCATCTAAGCTGTTCTTGGTCTAAGCTAATTCGTTCATCTCTGTTATGCTTTAAGCTCTTTCGTTTTTCTTTGTTTTGCTCTGAGCTATTTCTGTGCTTCTTCTCTAAGCTGCTCTTGTTCTCATCTGATCTTATCTGCTCTAAGTTGATCAACTATGTAACGATTTATCTCTGATCTAAATGAATTATATGTTCTCCTCTTAACTGATTTCGTCTAAGATGATCTGGTCGATGTCTTAGTTAGTTCAGCTCTCAGCTGAACTGCTCTAAGCTGAACTGCTCTAAGCTGAACTGCTCTAAGCTATAATATGAATCGCTCTGCTCTAAGATGAACTGCTTCTCTAAAATATTCTTAGTTGTACTGCTCTTGATCTCTGATCTGAATCGCTCTGAACTGATCTTGTATGAATCTCCATCTGATCTTATTCTTCTAAGACGAGCTCAGTTCTTCGCTTATACTGCGCAGTTCTTTAGATTTTAGCTTGGATCTGATCTGATCTGAATCTATCTTAGCCTCCGCACTCATGTAAACTACTAGATGCTAAATAACAAGTTTTATGTTCATCAAAACTGAGATCTGATCTGTTACACAGATCCAAAAATTTTCCATCTCACCTTGTGAACAACAAACAATCCATTTATTTAAAATTGATGAGAAATCATCTCTGGTGAAACCAAATTTTCACCTAACCGAGGATCCTAGATATCTTCTGCCTGTTCGTCGAAGAATGTTTTGCTCAGAATATACTCGAACTACCAAAGAATTCATGAGGGTGTAGGACCTGAAATCACAGAGAACAGATTAGATGGTGCGGGAAGTCTATACGGTGAACTGCTGACATGTTTTATATCTTGCGGATGATCGCATAAAGAAGTTCGGGATGCTGAAGGCCATCGAGAGAATAAATAGAAAGCTGAAGTGCACCCGAGCCCTCCTCCGTCCGTGAGCAAAAAATTAGGTGGTTCTGACCGAGGAGGAGAGGACGAAAAAGAAGAAAGTACCGGAGCATTCTCCAACAATAGAGATAGATAAATCGGGGCCTGAGGAGTCCGCCCCAACTAAGCCTAGTCCCTTCCAATGACCTGAGGAGCTGATTCCCGAGGGGGATTCCAACCATGGAGTCTTTTTTGTCTCTCACTCATCGGCTCAGGTTGCCTTAAACTTCATGCAGCACTTAGTCTCAGATGATGACCTTGCTGTGGTAGGGTCTGTTCTCGACGTGATGACCTTAAACCATGGCCTGCATCTTGACCAAGGTACCTATTCTAACCTCATCTTGTCCTTAGCCTTCTTTGCTTCACATACTAGTCATTGTTTGTTCTATATACAAGCCTTGGTGTGGGGAGGGGAGGGTGTAGTACCTTCGAGTTCGGGATGAGGTGGTCCTATTCCGACTGTCGATGGATGACGTTCTTAGTTTTCATGATCAGCTGATGAGACACTAGAGGGATCCGAGCTCATCACAATGAGGAGAGGAGGTGCCTCCTCCTCAAGCTGGAGGATATCCAGGCCTGGGTGCAGTTGTCTGAAGGTCAAGCTCAACAACTCGGGGAGAAACTACAGCATTATGTATATGAAGTCACCAAGCTAAAATAGGACAACCTTCATCTCCAAGCTAAGGTTCAGAGGTTGAAGATTGAAGCCGAAGCATCTTGCCCCAGAGGAAAGAGGAGTTCCTGAAGTCCTCAGACATCGAGACCCTTTGTAAGGAAATGGTTCCTACATACTTCGAGCAGGGTTTCAATAGCTATCTGGCTCAGTGCCTACTCAGAGGCCGAACACCCTGTCCCCTTTTTTGATGTGATCAAGACAATGGAAAACATGCCCGAGTGTTTGTGGAACATCTCTATAGCTTGCCCTACCCACCTCTCTAGGTTCCTTAGAAAGAAAGCTTCAAACAGCACCATAGGCCGAAGCCTATATCCTTTGTTTGGGATTTCCCCTATGAGCCTGCCTTCATTGCATACGAAATAGAAATAACAATAAAAAGGCCATCCACTGGTCAACGCTCGTGCGCGGTATATCATCAAAGGAACTTTCTCATTTGAATTAGTAGCCACAGGCGGAATGCCAAGATTTGAGACTTCTCATTCATTCAGAGAGAATCCCATCTATGAAACAACTCATCAAGATGTTGGTTCCACATATCATTTCAAACTTTGTAATGCTAGAAGTGGAGGGGAGGTGTCAAAAGAGAGGACCTCAGTTCGAGAGTCGACCCCTTCTTCTGAAGCAACCTAAACTCTACGGAGACTATTTTTTTGTACTTGATGATTTGGTAATGGAAATTTATTGCCTGTGTATTTTTCGTGCATTATTGCTCGAGGTAATGTAATGATGTTGGGTCCTTAAAAGGGTTAATAAGATTCTTAATGAAGGACAAAATATCTATTCGGGTAGGGTGTATACCCCGACCAAAAAGCTTTAAACAAGTATAAAATGACTTAGTCGACCAAGGTTCCTACCTGAGCTCAGAAGAAAGTTAACCGGGTATAAAATGATTTAGTTCGAGCAGGGTTCCCATCCAAAATCAAAAGAAATTTAACCGAGTAAAAATTACTTAGTTCGAGCATGGTCCCTACCCAAAGAAATTTAACCAAACATAAAATAACTTAGTTCGAGCAGGGTTTCTAACCCAGCCAAGAAAGAAATTTAACCAAGTATGAAATGACTTATTTCGAGTAGGGTTTATACCTGAGCCAAAAAGAAATTTAACCAGAATAAATTGACTTAGTTCGATGGGGGTTTCTACCCGAGCTAATAGGTTATTCCTCGGGGCAGTTTTATCCTCGAGTAGTTTTTCTGAGCTGACCGAGCTTTGATCAAAGTTTGTCAACGCGTGTCGGGCTCTGTTTCACTGAGTTGGTCATGTCTTTAGAGTATGCTCAAGTAGGATCTCTACTCAATTTGATTTTCCAATGAGAATTGAGCTTTATTGTGATGAGCTAATCTGGATTTTATGAAAGTTTTGCTAATAAGTTTTGGACTTTGTTTCACCAAGGTGGTTGGGTTTCTATAGTAAGCTTAAGTGGCTCTCGACCCATGCCGATTTTCCAATAAGAATTAGGTTTTATTGTGCTCTAATCGGGCTTTTCGAGAGCTTATTATCGAACTGATTTATGCACACCCCATTTTTACTCTCTTGGGAATAGATTACATATTAAATACCAAGAAAAAATGAATAGAACTAATTCTAGGCATAATAATTCTTTAGAGTATGATGTTCTAGGGTCGTTTGCTCTTCTTACTCTCCGATTTCTTGAGGTGGTATGCCGTCACTCCTTCATTTCCTATCACTTTGGATGAGACTTCATACTTCGGGTCAAGCTTCCCCCTATCACCCTGGTACTGGATATGTCTCAACACTAAGTCCCCGACCTTGAACCTCCTAGGGCATACATTCATGTTGTTAGCTCGAGTCATTCTCCTCTGATATGCCAACATCCTTACAGCAAATCGGTTACTTTTATCCTCTATATGATCCATGTCCACTGTTTGGGAATATTTATTATCATCGGCATATTCAGTTACTTTTAGTATTTTCTGTCCATCTTTGCGGAAAGCACTTGCTCGGTTCCGTACACCATGGTATATGGTGTCTACTCTATCACTGTCCGGGCCGTTATTCTCTATGCCCATAGGACACTTGGTACTTCATCCCACCCATCTACTCCTGACTTTCTCAAGGCAGGCTTCCAAGGCTTGTACTATTAATAAATTTGTAACTTCAACTTGTCCATTACTTTGAGGATATTCCACCGAGATGAAGATCTATTCTATCTTCATTTATCGACACCATGACAAGATCTTTGTTCCACAGAATTGTCTCCCATTATCCAAGATCAGTCTTCGAGTGTAATGATCACAATTTTTCAAATAGAAATTTTGAGAAATTATGGGTTCCAGTTGATAGAACTCAAAATCGTAGCGGATAAAAGCAGTCAACTGAATAGGTTTGGGACTAATGTATAATTGAATAGGAATTTCAGCGAACAGCTAGGATGGAACCAAATCAAGGATGTAAATATATGCGACAAATTCAAAAACTTCACAAGGTAGCTTCATACAAAATACAGAGAGTTATACATGGAGTAATCGATACAAAATTATTTACAAACTGATAACTCTCAATTCAAAGTTGCACAATATAATTAATCTGAACTAGCACGGAAACGTAGGTTCCACGATAAAAACCTCTGATCTAATCCAACCTGCACCCACCAGCAACCTCTAAACCTAATCACCTGTACTTTGGAAAACTAGTGAGCCTAGAGGCTCGGCAGAAAAATCTGGATAAAACAAGAGCAGACAGTATAGGCATAAAAATACTTTAAACTGTAAAATTATAATCTATAAAGAAGTAATTTATCTTTATTGAATACTCGGTTATATAACAACCACAAGTATTCCTCTTTTCCAAGGTGAAGTGTGAAAGAAAAGCTTTCCTTTAGGTCCTCTATTCACTTGGTCAAGTTTAACTGGTTCCAGGTGGAGCGGGACCCAACGACACTTTGTCGTTGTCCACAAGCCCTAATCTTTAACTATATTGGCAGGGCACTCCGGTCCGTCAACCGGTTACCACACACTCTCTGTTTGTAGGGCACTCTGATCCATCGATCGATTACGACACATCCTCTGTTGACCATCTGAATTTCGCCACAAATCACAAAGCTTTTGAAATAATATTCTTTTATACTTTCTGTTATCTTTATTTTCTGTAAACTGCTTTTATTTGATCTGAAACCGATCGCTCCTTATATGGTTTGCTATTTTAAAACTCTCTTGATGTTCGAAAGCTGCTGGGAGTTCAATTGAAGAAGCAAAATGGAATCAGCTCGGCTACAGATGTGAATAAATAACAGCAGAGCTCTAAGCTGATGAGCTATCTCTTGTAATGGATATAACTACGACTAGATTGAAGTTATACCTTCGAATCAAAGCTAAAGAAACGAAGGATCAAAATTGAAGTTACTGTACCAGCCCAGAATAGACCTGAGCTGGATCGGCTCTTGAGATATCGCGTTTCATTCCTGGCCACCAATACAGCTTTTGCATTTCTTTATACATTTTTGTTCCTCCTAGATGAACTGAGTACTGCGTGTTATGGGCTTCATTCACAATCTCAGAACATAAGTTATCAGCTCGCGGCACCAATAACCTATCCTGGTGTCTCACGATCCTCTATGTTGTAGTATAAAGATTTCCACCTCTCTGCTCATCTTGTTGCTTCCATTTCAGTAGCTGGTCATCTCTTGATTGTTCTTCTCTAATTCGATCCTCAACGTATATTGGATGATAAGCATAGCTAGTCCAGCAACGCTCCTCTGATTTAGTAGTTCTAGCTCAAAACTTTCTATTTCCATGGCTAAGGGTCTCTGAACTGACAGTTGAGCTAATCCCACTGATCTCTTACTCAACGCGTCTGTTACTACATTAGCCTTGTCGGGATGATGATAGCTAATAGTACAGTCATAATCTTTTACAAATTTCAGCCATCTTCTTTGTCTCATATTCAGTTATTTCTGGGTAAAGAAGTACTTAAGACTCTTATGATTAGTGAATATTTCACATTTTCCCCATAAAGATAATGTCTCCAAATCTTAAGTGCAAATACCACAGCTGCCAGATCTAGATCATGGGTGGGGTAAATTTTCTCGTGGGTTTTCAATTGTCTAGAATTATAATCAATTACCCTACGATCCTGCATCAATACTGCACCTAAACCCAATTTGGATGTATCAGTGTAAAGAACATAGTCTCCTTGTCCATTTGGCATAGTCAGTACATGGACTTTCTATTAAAGCCTGCTTTAATATCTCAAAACTAGTCTGACACTCAGGGGTCCACGTATATTTAACATTCTTCTTGGTTAAGGAGGTTAATGGATCAACTATCTTAGAAAAACCTTCAATAAATCGTCGGTAATAACCTGCCAAGCCTAGAAAACTTCTAATATCAGAAACGTTCTTAGGCACGGTCCTGTCCCTAACAGCTTCTACCTTAGCTGGGTCCACTTCTATTCCTTCCTTGGAGATCACATGACCTAGGAAGGCAACTTTTTCTAGACAAAAATCACATTTACTAAACTTAGCGAAGAGTTGCTTATTCCTCAAAATTTGCAATACATCTCTAAGCTGATCTATATGTTCTTATCTACTCTTTGAGTAAATGAGAATTTTGTCGATGAAAACGATTACGAATTATCTAGAAAAGGTTGGAATACCCTATTCTTAAGTCCATGAATACTGAAGGTTCATTTGTCAGTCCAAAGGGCATTACTAAAAATTCGTAGTGGCCATATCGTGTTCTAAAGGTCGTCTTGTACACGTCTGTATCTTTCACCTTAAGTTGGTGATAACCAGATCGGAGGTCGATCTTTGAAAACATTGCTGCTCCTTAGATTTGATCGAATAAGTCATCAATTCTTGAGAGTGGATACTTATTCTTAACAGTCAACTTATTCAGCTCCCTATAATCTAAACACAAGCGCATACTTCCGTCCTTATTCTTTACAAAGAGTCATGGTGATCCCTACGGTGATGTATAAGGTCTAATGAAACCTTTTTCCATGAGGTCCTGAATTTGCTCTTTTAATTCTTTCATCCTCAGATGGTGCGAGTCTGTATGGGGGTTTGGGAATAGGATTTGCATCTGGAACTGAATAAAAGTAATGTCAAGTTCCCGATCTGGAGGCAGACCAGAGATATCATCTGGAAACACTTCAGGAAATTCACTTACTACTTCTACCTCGGACATTGTAGGATTTATATCACCAAACATGGACGATATAGCAGCCAGAAATCCCAAACATCATTTCTTTAAACAACTTTGAGCTTCCAGAGCTGAAATCTGGTGAACAACTCTTTTAGCTGGTGCGGCCCTAAACAAGAATTGTTCTCCTTGGGTTGGCTTGACTTATACTATCCTTAGTTTAAAATCTATAATTACACCAAATTTTGTTAACCACTCCATACCCAAAATTAGATCAAATTCGGGTATAGGCAGTACAATTAAATCCATACACACTATGCACCTCTGCAACTTCAGCTCTAAGTTATGAAACATTCTATTCGTAAACAGTTTCTCTCCCGATGGTATGGTTACACAATATTGAATTGATAGCGATTAAGGTTTGAGTAAAATTTTCTTACTAAAAGCCTCTGCTATAAAAGAATGGGTGGCACCTGAATCTATTAAAGCTGTAGAAGGTAAACTAGCAACAAATATTTCACCTGTGATCACCGTGGTATCTGGATTGTCCTGATCTATTGTCTTGACATAAGATCTACTGGGAACGAGCTGTTTCGATTGCTGAATCCTTGGTGATATGACCAGGTGCGCCACACTTATAACATACCCTCTGACAAAATCTACATTGGAAAGCGTGGCTCCTTTGACATTTTGGGCACACCGGTCTATTGTCAACTCCAGGGACTGTAATGATGGTTGAGGTTGGGGAGGTCTTTGATCTTGAGACCTCTACTGTTGTTGTTGGTCCATTTGCTTTGTCTCTGGTTCTTGAGCTGAAAATCTTGACGTTTCAGCTGTCTCTCCACTTCTATTTCTTTCCAATCTTGTTACAGATTGGAGGGCTTTGTCTACTGCTGATCTGAAGTCCTTAGGTTCAGCTAGTATCATATCATGTTTCAGGGTTGGCCTCAGTCCGTCAACAAAATGACGAAGTTTCCCCTGCATATTTCCCTATCAAGGGTAAAATATAACATCCTCGTTCAAACTTCAGAATGTAATCTCTTACTGGCATTTCCCCCTGCTTCAATGTTATAAATTCACGCTTCAGATCGGAGCGCAATCTGCTGTAAAATATTGATCATAAAATACTTTCTTGAAGTCCTCCCAATAAAGTGTGCTCAATTCCGCTGATAATTTGGCTCCTTCCCACCAAATCATTGCTTCATTCCTTAGCATATAAATGGCGCATCTAGCTCTGTCTAGATCAGCCAGTTTCAAATATTCAAATATAACTTCCAAGGATTTGATCCAGCTCTCTGCTGCAAGTGGATAACTGGTTCCAGAAAATTCCTTGGGCCTCTGGCTTCTAAATTTCTCTTGAGGATTCTCGTGACTTCTGTTTGAATATTAGCCATTCTCGTGGTTGGACTGGCATACTAGTTGCTGCAGCAACTGCGCCATGCTTGCTATCACACGCGTGTTGCTATCCGAACTATCTTCCTCATTCATATCTTCTCTCCTTTCTCTTCCTACCATATTTGAATCATAGCCCAAATCCACCACAATTATATTAAAAAGGATCTTTACTCTATGACATTTAAATACACTCATAGTTTAACTGAAGCGGTTGGCGTAGACTGTCTCAGATTTGAAGAACTGTTTATCTCAAGTACCATGCTATGATCCCAACTATCATGACCACAATTTTTCAAATGGAAATTTTGAGAAATCAGGGGGTCATATTGATAGAACTCAAAATCATAGCGGAAAAAAAGCAGTCAACCTAATAGATTTGTGACTAATGTATAATTGAATAGGAATTTCAGCTCACGGCGAGGAAGGTAGCAAATCAAGGATGTAATGATATGCGACAAAGTCAAAAACTTCACAAGGTAGCTTTGTAAAAACTACAGGAGTTATACATGGAGTAATCGATACAAAATTCTTTACAAATAACTCTCAATTCAAAGCTGAACAATATAAGTAATCTGAACTAGCACGGAAACACAGGTTCCACGATAAACACCTCTGATCTAATCCAGCCTGCGCCCACCAGTAGCCTCTAAACCTGATCACCTGTACTAGTGAGCCTAGAGGCTCAGCAAGCAAATCCAGATAAAACAAGAGCAGATAGTATAGGCATAAAAATACTTTAAACTGTAAAACTATAATCTGTAAAGTAATTATCTTTCTCCACCAGTATTCCTCTTTTCAAGGTGAAGTGTGAACGAAAAGCTTTTCTCTAGGTCTCTATTCACTTGATCAAGCTTAACTGGTTTCAGTTGGAGTGGCACCCAACGACACTTTGCCGTTGTCCACATGCCCTAATCTTTAACTCTGTTGGCAGGGCAATCCGATCCGTCAATCGATTACCACACACCCTCTATTGGCAAGGCACTCTGATCCATCGATCGATTACCACACACCCTCTGTTGACCATCTAAATAGCCACAAATCACAAATCTTTTGAAATAAACATCTTTTAAACTTTCTGTTATCTTTTTTTCTGTAAACTGCTTTTTCTGAAACCGATCGTTCTATTTTATGGTTTTCTATTTTAAAACTCTCTTGAAGTTACTGTACCAGCCCAGAATGGACTTGAGCTGGATCGGCTGGTAGTGTGATCAGCTCGCAAGCGCACTGGTCCAGAACAGAAAACCAGATCGGGTGTATTTGATCAAATAAAGTCAATCCGGATTAGACAATCAGGTCGTGAACAACTGAATAAAGAAACCAAATTGCAACTGGACTGGAAATGAAATCAGATTGCAAGCAGGCTGGACAACCAGATCGCGACTAGAAAACCAGCTCGGGTAAAATGAGCAGATCGTGAACTTAGTTCAATAACAACTATCAGCTTGGATGATTTCCTTAGTTCAAGAAATCGAAAATATCTAAGGAAAACTCTAGTGAACAAGAACAGGTAACCTACTTGTAAGCTACTGACACAAAAATGCGTAAGATGCTTGTAAGCTTTGAATAAAATCCTGGGAAACTCAGGAAGAAACTGAACTAACATCATAAAAACATTTTCTAACATCTTTTCTGAATCAAAGACACAGCAAACCAATACTTTCTCAAGGAAACAACTTAAACTTAACTCTGCATTTGGAAAATTCAAAAACAGTTCTCAAATCTTTAAAACCTAGCGCACACAGACAAGAAAGAATTCAATATATGTTATCCAAAGTACAGCAAGAAACAGAGTTTACTTGCCTACCATCGACGATGATTAGAAAAGTTTTATCCGGCTTGAACAACGAACAAACACGATCGCCCATTTTGAAAAGCTTTTAAAACTTAGATCGGTTTTCTTTCTTAAGAGAGATCTGCTTCTTCAAGAGATTTTTCCTTTACTCAAAGTTTTTCGTGAGTAAATATAAGAGGTGCTTGTGTAGGTATTTATACAAAATTTCAATCCAAGTTAATTGAAAACACGTTTTGTTAAAGTGCTAACTAAAACAGTGCTCTCATTTTAAACAAATAAAAATGCAGACCGAACCGATTTAATTAAAATTGAAGCAAACCGGGCTTGCTGGAACCGGCCGGACAGCTCTTGCAACCACACCCTAAGCTAGAACATATCAACACAGATAAAAGATGATTGGCAATTAAAGTTACAAATAGATCTGTCAGGCCCGGTGGCTTAATATATCAATACATAATTATTACTGAGACTCAAATAAAAAATGGGGATCGACCAGCTGAAGCTCCACTCTGTCCAGCCTGGTTACCTGAAGAACCTGCAAAGGCCAACCGAGACCCAAGCAGCCCAAAAATAGGGAAAAGAAACGAGGTCAAACCTCAGTACGAAGAGCACTCATAAAACAGCAATCCATAAAACATGCAATATTCACATCATGATATGCATGAGGCTGTCAAGGAAAATCGGTCATCTAGGCCAACAACTCAGCTGGCAAATCTCAATTGAGTCTCAATACCACGCACAGCCAATCAGCCGGTGGAAATCATCGATCCGTGATATTCAGGTCCGTCGACCATCACAGCTCAGTGGTCTTCAGGTGCGACGACTCAGCCGGCCACCACCTCGATGATAGCATTGGACCTTTCAGGCACGACAACTCAGTCGGCCGATCATAATGCTAGCTCAACTCAGGTCATCAATCAAACATCGGGCTCAATATGTATGCCTGAATGCCAGGAATATCAATTCTCACATACATAAATCAACGTAAACAGAACAAGTAAATCACATAATAGCTCAAGTCTGTTCACGTAAACACCCAGATCACAACATTCAGATAATGCTGGAATATTCACATGCTTATGCTCAAAGCTGTTTAAATAAGCTCAATTCGTACCTCAAACAGCTTCTAATACCTCGACAGATCTCACAGAACACAGCTCCAACAGCCTGCTCAAATCTACTACTCACGAGCTCCTCAAAAGCTCAACAGAAAATGCCTACAAGCCCAAACCTGCCAAGACATCTAGCAATCAGCTCATATCTAAGCTTATACAGCTTACAGCCTAAAGCCACGTAGAATAAAACAGCTACCTCAACTCAATCAGAACACTATCCAACTCTAAATCGAAGCTTAGATCGGTAATAAATCACTTACCCAGAAGCTCTAAAGAACAGAAGAACGACTCGTCAACAATCACGAAGGTGCACGAACCTGCAACCACTTCACGCTCCCTCAACTCGTCGTTCTAAAGCTCCAAACTGGTATCAGTTGAAAGCCCTAAGGAAGACGAGCTCAGCGCCACCAACCTTGCTCCAAACGGCGGCGTAAATCGACGAAAATCTTATGAAATAGGGTTCGAATGAACAGTACTAATCGAGGGTTGGAAGGAGATAAGAAAAATATCGGGTTCGAAAATCGAACAAGTGTTGATCGACACTTATATTTAAATCTCCCAGTCAAAGCTACAGTGAAAGTCAACTACTTAAGTCAAAGCTGAATCCAGCATTCAGATCTTAGCGCTAAATCAGATCTGCCTTCGCTACGCTATACTAGCGCACAACCATCAAACGACGTCGCGTTATCGTAAAACGACGTAGCATAGGGGTCCCGCTCAAAAAAAAAAAGATCTCGCATAAAATACCCGCTCGCAAACATCCAGATCTGGTCAAATCTAAATCATTAAATCGCACCGGTCTACACCAAACCCACGAATCAGAACGGTCCACACAGTACCGTTGACTAACACTTGACTTCTCTTCACTAACCAAATCTGTTTCCTCTCGCAACACCAGATCTGACTAGTACCCGAAACGACATCGTATCACCAATACTCAACCAGCGTATACCCAGGTAATCCAAAACGGCATCGTTTCGCTTCCCACTCACGACAACTCACTCGTATACGCGAGGCAGATCTGGACACCCAGACCTTACTCAAATCTGATCAGTTCTATACCAAATCTGAAAATACAAAATTCACCAAAAGAAAAACCAATTCCTTCAAATCTGAAAACCCGATGGTTAACTTCTCTATTAGCTAATTCTCGCCCAAATCTGATTAACTAATAAATTACAAAATTTACAATTTCTAGTCCTCACAGATCCCTCAAAACTTTTATCTTCACCATTGTGGAATTATGGATTCTGGACGTTACATCGATGTCTCCTGTAGCGATATACTATGCTTCTCCATAAGGATTTAGTATCTCCAACTTAGTAATTCCTGCCAACGCCTCGACTTCAACCCACTTCAAGAATTAATCTACTGCTACCAGCCAAAAATTTTGCTATCCTTCAGCTAGTGGGAATGACCTTACAATATCCATCCCTCATTAGTCAACAGGACACGAGTATATAACTCTTCTCAGGAGTTCGGCGGCCCTTTGCTGTAGGTTGGCATGCTTCTGGTAGCTATCACAAGTTCTGACTACTACCAAGGCATCTTTCTGCATTGTCGGCCAGAGGAAACCGGTTAGCAAAGCCTTCCTAGCCAAGGCCATACTCCCGATGTGATTTTCCGTAACACCCAGATTTTCGTAAAAACCACATAGATCAGCTGAGTGATTTTTTAAAGGATGTTTTAAATTATTGTCATTGTTATTTCAATTAATTGAGAAATTCATTTTACGTCTGAGCTGATCTTATTTCAGATCAGGGACACGATTTAAGGGAAGTGTATCGGAGGAGTACACATGAGCACGACCCGAGCTGTTGAGTTATTTTTAAAGAAAGATTTTAAAGAGATCGGCCGACGCCTAGTAGTTGTTTTTAAAATAACACTTTTAAATTTGGGGTGTAACACTTTTAAAGCCTATAATTTTATACATACATACATATATATATACACACACACACACACACTACTTCCAACCCTACACGTCATTTCACAAAAACAAATCTTGAGAGGCAGCTACGGTATTCGAAGGCAAAAGATGAGGCGAATTTTCAAAGGCCGAAGCGTCAATTTCAGGGAGCGAAGCAGATTAGGCTTGGTGTGTACCTTCTACGGCTAAATCCTCTCAACCAGTGTTTGATCCATTTCAAAACTAAGTAAATTTCCATCCTTCGACGCATCTGTGAAAATAGTAATGTCTATGTTTCATGCGTGAGTTTGGTTTTCAAATTGCACAAGGTTTTGAAGTATTCATATCTAGGGAGTTTATGATTTGAAGGTTTTAGAAAATGTTTTCAAAATACTGGTAAGTAAAGAGTTTTTTATGTTCTTGTTCATGAACCATGTTGGTCCGATGCAAGTTTGGTTCTAATTTGATTGGCGAAACTGGCTGGATTTGGACTCTCTTTGAATATGATAGACCACACTAGTCAGAATTGGAATTGGCTCCAAATTGGATAGGATAAGTTGGTCTAACCCGGCCGTCGCTTCTTTCTGACATGCATCATTATGCGTTGTTCTGATCTGAAGGGACCAAGTTCATTTTGGACTATACGCCTTGTTTCGTTTGACCCTGGTTCATCGTATTCTAATCCGTTTTGACTTTCAATTATTGAAAATTCCGCTCGATCAATACCAAACACACCATACTCTTTAGACATCCTTGCTAGATAAGGCCTAACTACGAAATTTAAAAGTAAAACTTCAGAATTTTTGAAAAATTCATCCACATGTTCTCGTGAATTAAATTTCAAAAGCCCGATTGCTACATGCATCGCGTGAGATTAATATCTTATCTAATTGACTGATAAGTGTAGCTCCCTTAGGCAAAACACTTCATCATGTGAAATATAATAGAGATGTTGGACTTTTAAATAGGGATAACCAAATCGCTCCCTATTTGAACTTGCGTGACCCTAACTCAATAAAATATCTCCTGGAATCAATTTTGACCATACCGCATATAGAGAACTACCCGACCCTGACAACTCTACCATTGCGCACAGACAACAAGCCAGGACACGTGCTGATCATAAAATTCATAACTAATTCATTCATTGACCAAATCACTCCCTGTTTAGACCCACGTGACCCTAACTTGATGGGATAACTATCGGGACCAACCAGACCCGACCATGAAGCCCGACATGACCAATCCGATATCTGCAAGACCACTATTCTCACACACACTGTCCACCAGCGCCTGTGTGATCCAGACCTCGATTCCGACAATTCTCCTCGACACCAAGACCCAACTAGACCTTCACACAGTCCCCAATCACCCCTAGACTCAGACCTAGTGCCTCTGTATCAGCCCTTGATAGAACCCTCGCCTCAAACCCTTGAACCATTCATCCCTTAGCCCTAGGCTCTCTCTCGACTACATCTACTCTATCGACCATTGCCCCATCTCGGTCCTAGGCAGCCTTTTGTCATGAAAATTTGAGTCGAAAATGTCATGTAAAATATCATATTTCAAATATTAAAATAAATAGATCTATAGATAAATGCAATAATATGAATCAAAGGTGCATTCAAAGAAGAATTTGTACATGCCTCCACTTTGAAAACTTACAACCAAGGTTTCAAGGCTTCAAGGACATGGAGGAACACCAGGATACACCTTTGAATTTTCAGTGAAAATCTTGAATTGGAGAAATGATGAAGAATAGGGGAGGGGGAACTTGGGCGGCGGATTGAGGGGAAGCTAGGGTTATGTCTCCTTTTATTTTATTTGAAATACAGTGTTGTGTTTTGGGATGTAGGGGGGGTTGTGTTGGTCCCTGTTTTTCGAAGGAACTATCAGCAGCCGCTGTTTAAAAGACATTAAAAATTTTCGCGCTGCTAATACGGAGCTGCAATAGCTCAAGGTTCTTGAACATTTGAAATCACAGAGCACCGGAGACAGATCTGGTATGATTTAAAAATCATGCGAAAAATACCAGAACTGAATCCTAATATTTTAAAACTGATTCAAACAGATTTATGTGCAACATAAATCTGTTCGACTGTGCAAGTGCTTGTGTGCTGAACTGTATGCGATGCTAAGTATAAAATGCAAGTGCTGAACTGTAAACGTGCAAGTGCTAAAGTAAATATGCAGGTGCTGAAAGCTTTAAATAAATGGACCGATACACAGCAGATTTGTTTCTGGAAGTTCGGACCTCAATGTCCTACATCTCCTCTTATTCCACCTCGGAAGGATCCACTAGAAGATTTGATCTTACAACTCGTGTACAGACCCGATCCCACAACCAGCAGCTGTGAGAACTCCTAGACTTCACAAATGCACACCAGCCGCAACTGTGTGACCAACTACATACACATGAGTTTAACGTCATCGTGCTTGGACGGGACCTGTGTTGGAAAGGTTTTGAGATTCATTCACTATACAATGAATGTGAATGAATCTCTGTGTGTGAGAATTACAGTGTACGCACAACTCTCAAAAGATACATCTCACACACTAGGGAAATGCTCCTAAATGAGCTAATACAGATTCAGCAGTCGACACAATAAGCTCCTCTCAAGAATGATTGTCGACTGCTTCATCTTCTTGTGTTCTTCCCTTTCGTTGTTGTCTCCTTTTGATTTTCTCTTTTCTATGCAACAACAACTTCAACAGTCTTGTTCTTCAATGGCGTTCTTCTCAAATATATAAGCCTCTGTTGAAATATGGCCGTTAGACTGTAGATTCAAATCTCTTCTGCGCTTGTCAAGGCCAAATTGTCGTCTTTCCATTTCCGTGCAAACTTCCTCTGTAAATTGTACTATTTCCCAGCATAGTACAAATCTTGTTTCCTTGAATTGAGGCAATTGCGCGACTCTATTTTAGCCATTGATTCTTTCCATCTTGAGCGTTGATTGCGTCGAATGGCTGAGTGTCATTTCCTCTTCGCAACTGTCCAGACTTCACTCTTCTTTGCGCTGCTGCTGAAATTATCGTTGCGACTGGATCTTTGCGACTGGATGCATAGCAACAGCTGGTTCATTGTAGCTCACGACTGGATGTGCTGTTGCTGCCTGCTGGTACCTTGCGACTGCTGGTTATCAATGCAAAGAGCATCTGCTGAATCTTTAGCGCTAGGGCAAAACGCTGTCGTATCAACTTATGTAAACGACATCGTTTTGCTATCGCTATCTCCAAATACCAACTGCTGGTTGCACTGTAGCTCTCTGCTGATCATTCTTAGAAGAAGTACCTGCTGGTTCTTTGTAAGTCCAAGACGCCGTCGTTTCTGTTAAATCAAGCGCTGTCGTTTTGCAATCCTTAGCAAAACACGCTATCCACCAAATGCTTGCGCCTGCTGGTCATTGCCATCGCAAAATCTTCCTGGTGATTCTTATCGAGAATGCAAAACGCTGTCGTTCCAACTTATTCAAGCGACATCGTTTTGCAATCGCCAACTTCACATATCATCTGCTGAATCTTTGACTTTGCGCTTCTGCTGAATCCATTCCACTTTAGCCATCTACTGGTTAACAATAGCTTCCTGCTGATTGTGATGTCACTGCTGATGACATCATCTATGCTTAGCGCTCCAGCTGTTTTCTTCATCTGCTGAACTCTAACCATCTGCTGATTCTTTAGCACGACGTCGCTTTCTTCACTGTTACGTTTGCTGTTGTCAGCTTCTTGTTCAACATTGCTCATCAGCTGTCAACAGCTTCTTGAATAGCGACTGTCAACAGATTCGTCAACAGTAATTAGAATCGTGACTGCTAACAGATTCGTCAACAGTAATTTGAATCGCGACTGCTAACAGATTCGTTAACAGTAATATGAATGGCAACTGCCGACAGCTTCGTGAATAGTAACTGACAACAGCTTCTTCAACAGTAACTTGCGACTGGAATCTTCTTCTATCTATTTCTCCAGCAGACTTCTCAATTCCTGTTCCAGCTGGTTCATCTTTTCTCTTTAGCGCTTGCAGCTGGTTTTCATCGTTCCAGCTGATTCACTTTGCTCCAGCTGGTTCAACTTGGCCTCCGCCTGATTACGAACAACTGATTCAACTTTGGACGTCTCCATTGCTAATCCAGCTGCCGTCTAAATGTATGCACCAAACCAACTGCTGAACTTAATCTTGTCAAACCATCTGCTGGACAGATTACTACTACTGCTGATATTCTTCTTCGTTCATAAAACCTGAACACTAAGTGGAATTGTTAGAACCACAATAACATGTTTTGTGTAATTCAAAACTTAATCTGGATCTGTCAAAACAGATCCATCAATCTACTCCCCCAGGTTGAATTGATGAATTATGGGAGGAAATTTGTGTATTAAAATTTTTAAAATTTGGTAGGAAATTTTAATTCAAGTATAATTAATGTGCTATTTTTAAGAAATAAAACTTCCTTCATTCCTACCTCATGTTTCCTAAAGTTTTGGGGCTGAAATTTAGAAGGGAAAACATGATTTTAATAGAAAAATATAGGTGTATAAAAGTCATCATTTTCCTAATAAAAGTGCTAATTGACTTTAAATTACAAATAAATGCATTCTCTAATCCCACATAATTTTCTAGCTTTGCATATGGCTTAAAAAAAATTAAATATACCTTAAAATTTATCACTATAAAATATTTGAAGGCATAGGGAGTGATCTCAAGAATTAATTTTATAGGTGTTCTCGTCTCCTCCTTTCCGGCCTCGTATCTTCTAAACTTAAATTCTGAAAAAAATTTGTCATTAAATTATTAAAATGAAACTCATAGTAAAATCATGAAATGTATTTAATACTAAAAATATAAATAAAAACATTAAGACATGCGATTTAGGTAGAAAAATTTACGGGTGTTATAATACTCTTCCCCTTACAAGAATTTCGTCCTTGAAATTCGAAAACTTACTTAAAGGTTTTGAGTAGCACTCCTTGATATCGGCTTCTACCTCCCAAGTAGCTTCCTTCTCGGAATGATTCAACCAATTTACCTTGACCCTGGGAATGGTCCGATTCGTAGCTTCTAATCTTGTCTGCCTAAGATTCGAGTAGCTCGCTTCTCAAAATTTAACTATGGTGATAGCTGTAGTGGCTTGACACTCAGCACATGCGAGGGTTCAGCACATATTTCCTAAGCATGGAGATGTGGAAGACATTATGTACGGCTGTTAGGCTCGGGGATAAGGCTATGCGGTAAGCTAACGTCCCCACTCTGTCTAAGATCTCAAAGGGTCCTATGAATCTGGGTGCTAGCTTTCCTTTCTTTCCAAATATCATCACACCCTTCATAGGAGCAAACTTCACAAAAACGTGATCCCCGACTGTGAATTCTAACCCACTCCTTCTCAGATCAGCGTAACTCGTCTGTCGAATCTGGTCAGCTCTCATCCTATCCCTGACCCTCGTCATTGTGTCTACTGTCTGCTGAACTATCTCAGGGCCAAACTCTGTCCGCTCACCCACCTTTTCCCAATGGATGGGCGATCTGTACCTCCTCCCATAAAGTGCCTCATAAGGTGCCATGCCGATGGAGGCCTGAAATCTGTTGTTGTAGGTGAACTCTACTAAAGGTAGCTTGGCTTCCCAACTCCCCTGAAAGTAAATATCACAAGCTCGCAGTAGGTCCTCTAGTACCTGGTTCACTCTCTCTGTCGCCCATTTGTCTGGGGGTGAAAGGTTGTGATGAACTGCATCTTTGTCCCCAAAGAAGCGTGAAGACTCCTCCAAAACGTTGATGTGAATCGCGTATCTTTGTTCGACACAATCGAGACTGTATCCCACGCAGTCTGACAATCTCCCGAATTTACAACTCCGAGTACTGCGTCATAGTGAATGTGGTCTTCACGAGCAGAAAATGTGCGGACTTGGTGATGCGGTCCACAATCACCCATATAGAGTTTAATCATCCTACTCTTAGTAGTCCAGCGGGTCTCTGATGCTTTGCCTTGACCTGCTGGCAAGTCAAATACTCGGACAAAAAATGGTTGATATCGCGCTTCATGACCGGTGTTAAGAAGAAAATTTAAGTTTTTGTGATAACAGATACAAGAAATCGAACATATTACAGTGGTAAGATGCAGAGGTGAAGATAATAGCTTAGGACGTCGCAGACCAGCTCAGAGCGTGTTGATTAGCTAAGAGCGGGCAAATCAGATCAGGATGATGCAGATCAGCTCAGAGCATGTTTAACAGTTTATGGCGATGCATTTCATCTTAAGGAAAGCAAAACAATGTACAACATAGCTACTCAGCTAAGGACGACGCAGATCATATCAGAGCAAGTCGAAAAACTCAGAACATCGGATTTCAGCTCAGAGCAAGTAGCTCAGTTCAGAAAGTCACGGCTCAGCTCAGAGCTAGTCAATCAGCTTAGATATTCGTGATTCAGCTCAGGACAAGCAGACAGCTTAGAGCATCAGCATTCATTTCATGGTAAGCAGAACAGATTAGAGTGAGGAATAGTTCAGATTGGAGCTTTGAGATCAGAACAGTGATTGAGTGTAGGAATCAGCTTAGAGAAGATTCAGATCGGAGCTTCATACAGAGAAGAAATTACACTAGACTATGGGAATGTACAGCTTAGAGCATCACTTAGAGTTAATAAGAAAACAATTTAGAGCTAAGACAACGCAGGAAACAGCTTAGAGCGGAAACAACACAGAGACCCGCTCAGGGCTCAAAACAACTTTCAGTTTAGAGCTTATAAGAATTCGGATCAGAGCTTGAAGAGCTAAGTCTCAGATAAATATTGATGTTATCAGTTTATAGAACACCTCAGAGAAACTTTTTTCAGATCAGCTTGGTATTGTATATTATATCAGACCTGGAAAGAAGTTTAGCTCAACATAGATCAGCTCACAAATTTTTGGATCAGATCTCAAGAGCAGACTACATTTTTTCCCGTAACAGCTCAGAGGTTACAAGCCTTTAGATCACGGCTACAGCTAACAGCCCAGAGCTTACAGATATCAATTTAGACATGATTCTATCATATCAGATCAGATCAATCTCGTGCTTAATTACTGGCTAAATTACCGGATGCTGTTTCTGGATCTAACGGTATCATTCCTGTGATTTGGGAATGAATAATGGCAAGATCTTCAAATATGGAAAGAAGATCAACTAGTCGGTACAGTGAATCATTTGAAGATTGATAGAACTGAAGATCTATATTTATAAAGATCGATGAACAGAGACACATAGAGATACGAGACATACATACAAACTTTTGAATACGCACGCAACATTGAGCATACACAATTTTACAAAACCTCTCAAACAACCTTACGCGATATACTGTTACGCTGCAGAATTTACATCGCACAAAGCTCTCTGTTCATCATCATCTTCGTTACAACCTGCTCTCAAAAGCTTCAGATTTATATTCATTTGAGTTGTAACCACTCTGTGGTATTGTGTCTTGATTGTAAATCATAAACAGAGCGGTGTGAAGGCTTAAACAACTTAGAGCCATCGTTGTATTTGCAGAACATATTGCCCATCTGTTTCTATTGTAGAAGTTCTAGGAGTTCTTGCAGCTTGTGGGTTTTCGGATCGGGTTAGAGCAGGAGCTGCTGTAATCAAATATTCTAGTGGAATCCTTCCTGTTCACGGAAGAAGGGGAGACGTAGAGTTTAAGCTCCAAACTTCCATAAACAAACTCTTGTCCATTTTACTTTACTGCACTTAGTTTTACTTACTGCTTTCAGTTTTTATCTTATTTGGTCACTATTCAATCGAGTTCATTTCGCACATAATATTTGTTACTTGAGAGTACAGTAGCACACTGAGAACCTCCAAAGCTGGTAACACATCTTAAAGGTAGCCGAAGGTTTTAAAATAGTTTTGAAAAGAGTTTTTCAAAACATAGTGAAGGAGTTCATTCAACCCCCCCACCCTGAACTTCCGAGATGTATTTTCAACTGTATTTTCGATCCAACAAGTGGTATCAGATCACGGTCATCTCAGTGTCTAAAGAGTTATGTTTATTTTCACTTATTAAATATGTCGATTTCTCACAATAAACTTCCTATGTTTTCAGAAGAGGAATACAACGTCTGGAAGATCAGAACGCAAGCTCACCTGGCGGCTCAATATACCGGTACGTGGTTCGTATCACTGATGGTCCCATAAAGATTATGAAGCCAAACACTGCTATGACCATCTCATCGGTGCTGCACAATGGATTGTAAAGCCCAAACTAGAATGGACGTCGGAAGACAAAAATAAATCTAACTTGGACAACGTGGCAAAAGATATCCTTTACAAGACGCTGGAAAATAATATGTCCAGCAGGATTCAGACTTGCGTGAAGGCCAAGGAAATCTGGGAGAAGCTAATCCAGGTCTGCGAGGGCAATGAAGAAACCAAAGAGAACAATCTCACAGTGGCCCTTCAGAAATTTGAATCCATGAAGATGAAATCTGGTGAAACAATGACTGAGTTTGATGAGAGATTCAGCTCAGTGGTTATAGAGCTGGCCAGATTGGGCAAAGAATACAACAACAGAGAACTTGCACTAAAAGTCATGAGAGCTCTTCCCAAGGAGTGGGATGTAAAAACAATGGCAATGAAGGAATCGAAGGACCTCAACAAATTGAAACTCCAAGATCTGTTTGCAAACCTGAAGGCCTATGAATTTGAACAAGAGACCAGATCGGAAGAAGGACCCTCCACATCTTAACCTACACAGGTCTCAGCTGTAACACAAGAAAAGCCACAGAAGGTAGCTGAGCAGATCAGCAACGATGCTATGTCCCACTTCGTTAAGAAGTTTGGGAAATTCTTGAGAAGAACTTCTATCACACTCTTTTTCAATTAAAGCACATAAATCTGAACATAATACTACTAATGATATGAAATGTTTGAATGTGGCAGACCAGGACATTTTGTTTCAGACTGCAAAAAACCAAAGTAGGATGATAAGATAACTTCAAATCATAGACGACACCGCACTGATAAGAAACCATACATCAAAAGGCGGGATCGCAAAGTGCTAGTCGCAGAGGAAATCAAAAGTAAATGGGATGATTCTGATTCAGATGAGAGCACTTCTAGTAGCTCATCCAGAGACTGTGAAGAGGATGTACAATGTCTGATGGTTGATGACACTGACGAGGTATTTGATTTCTCAAACAGTTTTTTTACATGAGAAGATCTCGCTAATGCACTTAACAAAATGGTCTATGATTACAAGAAGCTGTCTCAGACATTCTAGGATGTTAAAGCCGAAAATGAGTGTCTGAAAGACAAGTCAGATGACACAGGCTGTTTGCATTTTGATGTCTCAGACAGTCTAAAGACTGAGTTGAGTAAGCTGAAAACGAATGAATCCTTGAGATCCAAGTCTAACGAGCTCACGTATAAATATGATATACTAAATCTGGTGATGAGCTCTTGAACAAAGTCTTCTATGTCATTAGGCAAGCTGCATGAAGTCCAGAAGTCATTTAATGACAGAACTAGACTGGGCTTCAGCTCATAGCTCTAGTGATACTAGTAGTCAAATCTGGAAAATGACAAGATCAAAAGAATGAGTTTGTCAAATACAGTGTGATACATGATACACTTGAATCGGTTAAGTATGATGGTCAGAACATGTCCAAGCTAAACCAGAAGGGAAAATTTGGTATAGGCTACGCTGAACCCGAGAACTCCAAGCCTAGCTGGCTAAAGAACAGACTGGACAAGGATCGAGTGAAAGCTGGTTCTCAATCATCTGATCTGAACCAGCAAAGGCGTAGTTCAATTAAAGTAAGGAAGCACAACAAAGCAGTTCAGCTCAGACATGATCTGAATGGTCAGAATACAAGACCAAGGTTCAAAAGATCACACAGTACTTCAGCATGCACCCTAGTGGACACATACACGGGGAAAACTGTCAAGTTAATTCAAGTGGGTCCCTAAAGGGTTAATCCAATTTGGACCCAAGTAAAATTGGGTACCAAAAATTGTTTTTCTGATTGCAGGCATTCAAAAATCAGAATGGTATCTGGACAATGGATGTTTCGGACATATGATGTGAGACCTGGAAATTGTATTAAGGATTAATTGTTGAATTAATTGGGTTTTAGTGATTTCTGGTGTTTCAGATTTTGTTTTGGATGTTTGGGTTGCATTTTCGGGTCGCAAATCACGTTTGGAAAAATTCTGGAAATTTTGAGATTTTCGAATTTTGGTGGAATCTAATAGCAGATTTGATGACGTCAGCATAGTGTATTAACGTTGCGCTGATGATGTAAGCCTTGCTGTTCGTGTGAGATCTGTTTAGCATTTGTGTAGAGAGATCTGGTTGTTGGCGTGTTTTTCCTTCGTAGCGTGTTTCGTTAGCATGAGGTCTGCTCATGTGATGAGGGATCTGTTCGCACGTATGAAGTCTGGTTTGCCTCGCTGGCATTAGATCTGCCCGTGAGAAAAGAGAGATCTGTTTTGTGTTTGGCGAGTTGTGAAAACAGATGTCAACGCGAGTCAATGTTTTGTAGCGCGAGGTGGAACGTCGTCGTTTAGGGGAGATCTGTCCCGCGTGTTTTAGTGCAACGCGATGCTGTTTAAGTTTAAGTGGTGCGACGCCGTTTTGAGCTAGCTTGATAGATCTGGTCATGTGGGATGAGATCTGTTGGTTGAGACAATGTTTAGCGTTTGGACCAGATTTGATGACGTGTGCATATTTCTCCCGCGTTGTGCTAGTGTTAGCGTGTGACCAGATTTCAGCGCTCGTTTTGGCTACCAGCTTCCAGCGTTCTTAGCTCCAGATTTCATCGTGTTTTGGAGGCAAGCGTAGTATTTGGTTTTCCAGATTTCACCGTAGTTTTGCCCAAGCTTAGCGACCAGCTTTTGGCATGTTTTGTTCCAGATTCCAGCGTTGGTTTGTTGTCCAGATTTCACCGCGGCTTTGTTTAAGCGTTGTGATTAATTTCCAGATCTCAGCGCTTGTTTGGGCGACCAGCTTTCAGTGTCCAGCTTCAGATTTCACCTGCGCGACGTCGTTTTGGGTTTTGTTGTTGGTTTAGCGCGCGTTGGTTGATGAGGTCTGTTTCTGTCGGTGCAGGTTCTTTTAATTTAAACAGATCTCTCTCGCGCCTATAAATAAGAAGTGTTGGCTTCGTTTTAACACACCAGATCCCATACTTAGAAAATAATTCTCTCGACTTCGTCCTCTGTTTCTTCAAACCCTTGTCACTGTTCATCGTGACCTTCTCCGGCCATTTCCCGTTGATTCCGGCCACCGTTTTTCACGCTTGAGGTAGCGTTGGACTCCTCTCAAAGAGCTCTTTCATCTCGTACCCTTTTTAGAGGCTGTCTTTGGTGGGAGCAAAAGCACGAAGTTGCTGTTCTTGCGTGCGAATTTCATCGTTGCAGGTAGCCTTTCGATTTTTAGTTTGGATCTTGTTCCTAGCCTTTTTGTGAGCCTCCTGTTAAGTTGTATGGGTTAGTTTAAGCCCTGGTTTTAGTGTTTAAATTCCAGCCGTGAGATCTTGAGGAGTTGGCCGTGAGAATTAGTGAGTTGGCCGTGAGTTTGGTTGCTTTCCCTGAAATCTGTGTATTGTGTATTTTGGCAGATTTGTGCAGGCAGTGAGTTGCTTCGTTCTTTGAGGAAATTAAGGTACGGGTTGAGCTTGTAAATTTAGCTTATGAACGGCTTGGATGAATTGTGAGATGGCTTTGCTGGTTGGAGTCTTTGGTCGTTGTCCAGCATCTCATGCATAATATCTGCATTTTTATTCTGGATGTTTACTGCTGATTTATAGTTGCTCTCCGTACTGGGGTTTGACCCCATGTCCCTCTGGGGCTTGGTTTGTTTTCTTTGCCTGTTGTGTTGTCCAGGATATACAGCTGGTCGTGGTGCTGGCCTAGCTGGAGGTGGCCCAGGAGGTGGTGGAGTATCCCAGTAGCTTATAGCATATATTATGTATCAGTATTGTTAGCCAGGGGATGCCCTGTGCTTTGTTGTTGTATCCAGTGTTTAGTGTCTGATACATGTCTTCTTGTGATGTATGCTATACTGATTGGTTGTTTTGGTTTTAAATAGCTGGGATATATTTTGAGTATCGTATTATTTTAAATTATATGTTTTAAACCGTCGGGCCTAAAAGCGAAAATTTTACCCACTTTTTGTTAAGCTTCCGCATGTGTTTGGGTTTTTACTCTGTTGTGAGCACGAGGCCTGACATTTTTGGTATCAGAGCTAAAGCTGGGATAAGCTCAATTTCTTTGATCACACTTGAGTCTAGGCACAGTGTTGTGTTTTGCATGTGCTTGACTTATGTGACTTACGTGCCGCATATTTGTGTTATATGCTTTCTATACCGTATCAGTTTTGTTTTGCTTTGCTATGCTGAGTGTTTTCGTAGATGCCACCTAGACGTCGTGGTAGAGGTAGGGGCAGTTTCAGGAATTAAGCGGGCAGATTGAGGATTGGTATAGTGCTTGTACTCAGACTCGTGAGAGTAGTGAGGAAGAAGAGATTGCGGCTACGGCTCCTCCGGTGGAGAGGATGGATGTTGTTATCGCTCAGTTTCAGAGGATGAACCCTCCGGTCTTCAATGACGACGAGTCGAGCGAGGGTGCAGATTCTTGGCTCCATAATGTTGTTCATCTGGTTGATCGGGCTCAGTATGACGACGAACTCCGGTTGAGGTTAGTGATCTTGTTGCTGAGGAAGGCCGCAGAGCGTTGGTGGAGAGGTGCGTCTAGTACCTTAGCGGAGACTGGATTTGGTATTTACCCACTTTTTGATAAGCTTCCGCATGTGTTTGGGTTTTTACTCTGTTGTGAGCACGAGGCCTGACATTTTTGGTATCAGAGCTAAAGCTGGGATAAGCTCAATTTCTTTGATCACACTTGAGTCTAGGCACAGTGTTGTGTTTTGCATGTGCTTGACTTATGTGACTTACGTGCCGCATATTTGTGTTATATGCTTTCTATACCGTATCAGTTTTGTTTTGCTTTGCTATGCTGAGTGTTTTCGTAGATGCCACCTAGACGTCGTGGTAGAGGTAGGGGCAGTTTCAGGAATTAAGCGGGCAGATTGAGGATTGGTATAGTGCTTGTACTCAGACTCGTGAGAGTAGTGAGGAAGAAGAGATTGCGGCTACGGCTCCTCCGGTGGAGAGGATGGATGTTGTTATCGCTCAGTTTCAGAGGATGAACCCTCCGGTCTTCAATGACGACGAGTCAAGCGAGGGTGCAGATTCTTGGCTCCATAATGTTGTTCATCTGGTTGATCGGGCTCAGTATGACGACGAACTCCGGTTGAGGTTAGTGACCTTGTTGCTGAGGAAGGCCGTAGAGCGTTGGTGGCGAGGTGTGTCTGGTACCTTAGTGGAGACTGGAGTTGGTATCTCTTGGGATAGTTTCTGTGAGACCTTCAGGCAGGAATATATCCCCGATTCGTATGTGGCTGCCCGTGAGCGGGAGTTTGAGTTTTTGGAGCAGGGCTCGATGACTGTGCGAGAGTATGCTCGTAAGTTTTCTGTGTTGTTGGCTTATGTTCCGCACGTTGCTGGCCGAGAGAGGGCCAAGTGTACCAGATTCTTGGAGGTACGTGTTTAGTCTTCGACTTTCCTGCTCGTGTGTTGTTTGACACCGGTGCATCGCATTTGTTTATTTCTGTTTCGTTTATTGTTGAGCATGGTCTGTGTACCATTCCTTTGCGCGATGTCGTTTCTGTTTCTACCCCTGGTGGTGTGAGCCTGTTCTCCCAGGAGGTTTTGAAGGATGGTGTGTAGCGGTTTGGTGAGCATGTCTTGTTAGAGAACTTGATCCGTCTGATGCTTTGGGATTTTGATTGCATAGTTGGAATGGATGTGCTGTCCAACTATCGGGCCTCCGTGGATTGTTTCCATGGGATTGTGCGCTTTAGGCCTTTGTCTGGCGAGAAGTGGGACTTCTACAGCCAGGAATCTAGATCGAAGATTTCGTTGGTTTCCGCGATGGAAATGTTCAGTTTGTTATCTTTGGGAAATGCTGGCTTTATGATCTACGCTGTGGATGCGTCTTCTTCTTCAAGTGCTCAGCTTAGCGACGTTCCTGTGGTGCGACACTTTCCCGACGTGTTTCCAGAGGAGATTCCTGGTTTTCCTCCGAGGCGGGAGATAGACTTCAGCATAGAGTTGGTGCCTGGCGCAGCTCCGATTTCTCGTGCCCCGTATCGTCTAGCGCCTGCGGAGTTGAAGGAGCTCAAGGTACAGTTAGATGATTTGCTGGAGAAGGGTTTCATTCGTCCTAGTATGTCACCGTGGGGAGAGCCTATCTTGTTTGTGAAGAACAAGGATGACTCAATGCGGATGTGCATTGATTTTCGCCAATTGAATAAAGCCACTGTGAATAATAAGTAACCGTTGCCGAGAATCGATGATCTGTTTGATCAGTTGCAAGTTTCTGCGGTGTATTCTAAGATTGATCTTCGTTCCGGGTACCACCAGTTGAGGGTGAGAGAACAAGATGTCGCGAAGACTGCGTTTCGTACGAGGTACGGACATTTTGAGTTTTTAGTGATGCCGTTTAGGTTGACCAATGAGCCTGCAGTCTTTATGGATCTGATGAACCGAGTTTTTGGAGAGTTCATAGATCAGTTCATGATTGTGTTCATTGACTACATCTTGGTTTACTCGAAGACTCCGAGGAAGCACAAGGAGCACTTGGAGATAGTTCTTCAGAGGTTGAGAGAGCAGCAGTTGTATGCGAAGTTCTCCAAGTGCGAGTTCTGGTTTGAAACGTGTAGTGTTTCTGGGTCATGTCATTTCGAGTCATTGCGTATGCCTCGCGGCAGTTGAAACCGCACGAGACTTGTTACCCAGTTCATGAATTGGAGTTAGCAGCGGTGGTCTTTGCGTTAAAGATCTGGCGTCACTACCTGTATGGCGAGCAATTTGTGGTGTACTCCGAACACAAGAATTTGCAGTAACTATTTTCGCAGCCTGACTTGAACATGAGACAACGCCGGTGGATGGAGTTGCTAAAGGACTTTGACTGTGAGATTAAATACCAGCCTGGGAAGTCGAACGTAGTGGCCGATGCTTTGAGCAGGAAGGCTAGCGAGATGCTTGCGTCGTTGTACATCTCTAAGGATCAAGAGCATCTTAACACTACGGGTTGGAAATTCTACCCGGCTGAGGATTGTGTGATGGTTTCATCGTTCCAAGTGGAACCTCAGATTGTTTCTAGCATTCGAGCAGCTCAGAGGACCGATCCGTCTATCCATGAGTTGAAATTGAAAGTCAGGGCTGGCGAACTTGAGGATTATTCTGTCTCGTTCGATGGGTGTTTGCGTTTTCGGGGCAAGTTGGTTGTGCCCAAATTTGATTGATTTGAAGGAGATCCTTCGGGAAGTGCATTGCAGCAGTCATAGTGTCCATCCTGGTGCACGGAAGATGTACCATGCTTTGAAGCCGCACTTTTGGTGGGCTAGCCTGAAGAGTGACGTGGTTGGTTTCGTTGCTTGTTGAATTGTCAGATGGTAAAGGCCGAAAGAATGAGACCTGGTGGTCTGTTGCAGAGTTTAGAAGTGCCCCAGTGGAATTGGGAGCACATTGCGATGGATTTCGTGACGCATCTGCCTCGTTCTAGCCGAGGATGTGATGCTATTTGGGTGGTTGTAGACCGTCTGTCAAAGTCTGCGCACTTCGTTCCTTATGGGATGACCTTCTCGTTGAAGAAGATGGTGAAGCTGTACGTTGATTTTGTTGTTAGATTGTGCGGTGTGCCTGTTTCAATCGTGTCCGACCGAGATCCGAGGTTGACTTCCAGGTTTTGGAAGAGTTTGCAAACAGCTTTGGGAACCAGATTGGCGATGAGTACCGCGTATCATCCCCAGACAGATGGCCAATCTGAGCGAACTATCCAGACGTTAGAGGATATGTTACGTGCTGTTGTGTTGGGTTTCGGAGGTAGTTGGCAAGACGCGTTGTCTTTGGTCGAGTTTTCGTATAATAACAGCTACCAAGTGACGATTGGCATGGCGCTTTTCGAGGCTTTGTATGGCCGTAAGTGCAGATCGCCAGTTTGTTGGGAAGTAGTGGGGTAGAAGCAGCTATCTGCCCCGGATTTTGTGCAGCAAATGAAAGATCATGTTGATCTTATTAGACAGCGGATGAAAGCTGCCCAGGATCGCCAAGCCGGTTATGCGAATAAGAGGCGTC
>KV011787.1:103805-115934 GCA_001598015.1 Dorcoceras hygrometricum
GTTTGTACAAGAGTCTATAAAACCCACACGCGCACAAGTTGGCTAGTTGGGCATCTACTCTAACAGCCTTGTCCTCATTTTGACGGCCCAATCGACTAGGAACATGTTCAGAATACACAGCGACTACTAGATGTGTTTCATGATAGCCGTCATACCCGCTATCACATTTAACATACGCTTTAGTGCATTCTAGGTCTTTACTCAACGCAATTGTAAATCATTACACACATAATGAAAGTAAAGAATGCCATATAAAAGAATGCGAATATCATATATAAAGATTGTTTGTACAAGAGTCTATAAAACCCACACGTCACAAGTTGGCTAGTTGGGCATCTACTCTATCATCAATATGATTTTGGTAGATCTTGAGTTCTTTGTCAAGATCAAAGACTCCGTATTTGTCAGAGTGTGTGACCACCTACAGCTTTCGGGGTTTGAGCAACCTATGTGGTTAATGGACCATTTCAAATCAAATGCTACAAAGATGTTCAGATGGACCGAGACAGACTCTATTCGAGTAGTCTTCAAATGACGCATGATGGTACAGGCGAAACTCCAAAAACGAGAGGCAGAAAAACTTTGTTCCCAGACACCCTCTTGCAAGCATAGACCTCCAGGTTCTGGACGTACTGGCTGAGGCTCATAGGATTGCAGTGGTAGCATATCTGGGGCTTAGGAAGCAGCATAAGCTGGTGTGGACACTGGCAGGGCCCTAAAATCTATTTTTAGGCCTGGATGAGGATAGAGTTTTGTTCAGTTCTCAGTTCCTAGAAACTGATAGCGAATCAGTGTACAGATTTGGTGGTTCATCCGTCCGTATAGCCTATAGATACTATTACAGATACAGTTTTCAGAGATTTTAAACATGGGAAGCTTGCTGAACAATTTTGTGGATTTTTTGAAGAAGGTACACATGCAGAATCCTTTACTCTCTTTCTGCATGTGAACCTGTTGAGATGGTATATGAAGAAATTCACCCAGCATAGTCAGATCGCAGTTTCAGTGACTCCCTGCGTGTTTCATCATTTGAGCAGATAGCTGCTCAACTCCGGGATCTGGTATCCAACTTCAGTCTGGAGCAGTTAAACTCTCAAGAGCTCATGACATCCTTTAAAACAGATTTCAATGAGCGTATGAAGTCTCTAGAGCTCGGTGTCGAAGACCTGCGTACGTCACATGTTGCACTGGTGACCAAAAAGTGGAGACAGTACTTGGATTTGCTCAGGAGGGGATATAAGCTCAAGGAGGACCTCTCCTCGGAGATTACCTCTGCTAGATTGCTACATGAAGAGGCACAAAAACAATCGGCTGACGTAAACTCGAGCCTAACCTCCCTCAGCTCTCAGCTCGCAGAAGTAGTTTCACATCTTAAGAGAGCTGGTGATGTCAAAAGGGGGGAAGATGGTAGCAAAAACAGAAAAGGGGAGAGTAGTAGTGGTGATAGATATAGAGACAGCGGTGGGAAGCGCAGATGGTTTTGAGAAAGATTGTTTTCATTTTTGAAATAAATTTGTTTTGAGAAGAAATATCAGTTCTTGTACTTAGAAACTTTCGTTGATTAATAAAAGAGAATTTTTGCTGCTAAATTTTGTCATCACCAAAAAGGGGAATTTTTTTAAGAATAAAATTTAAGTTTTGGTGATAACAAATACAAGAACTCGAACAGATTATATCGGTAAGATGCAGAGCCAAACACAACAGCTTAGGACGTTGCAGACCAGCTTAGAGCGTGTTGATCAGCTAAGAGCGGGAAGATTAGATCAGGACGATCAGATCAGAGCATGTCTAACAGTTTACGGCAACGCATTTCAACTTAAGGAAAGCAACATAGTGTTTGTAGCTACTCAGCTCAGGACGACGCAGATCAGCTCAGAGCAAGTCGAACAGCTCAGAACATCGGATTTCAACTCATAGCAAGTATATCAATTTAGAAGTCATGACTCAGCTTAGAGCAAGTCAATCAGCTTAGAGAGTCATGATTCAGCTCAGGATAAGCTGATCAGCTTAGAGCATCACCATTCAGTTCAGGGTAAGCAGAACAGATTCGAGTGACTCGGAATAGTTCATATTGGAGCTTCGAGATCAGAACAGTACTTGAGTGTAGGAATCAGCATCGAGAAGATTCAGATCAGAGCTTCGTACAGAGAATAGCTTACAGTAGACTATGGGAATGTACAGCTTAGAGTAGTGCTCAGAGTTAAGAAGAAAACATCTTAGAGCTAAGACGATGCAGGAAACAACTTAGAGCGGAAATAGCACAGAGACCAGCTCAGGGCTCAAAAACAACTTTCAGTTTAGAGCATAAAAAGAATTCAGATCAGATCTTGAAGCTTTAAGTCTCAGATCAATATTGATGTTATCAGTTTATAGAAAAACTCAGAGAAACGTTTTCTAGATCAGTTTGGTACTGTGTATCAGATCAGACCTGGAAAGAAGTTCAATTCAGCAGAGATAAGCTCAGACAGTTTTGGATCAGATCGCAAGAGCAGATTATAGTTTTTCTCGTAACAGCTCAGAGGTTACAAGCCTTTAGATCATGGCTACAACTAACAGCTCGGAGCTTACAGATTCATTCCTATGATTCGGGAATGAAGAATGGCCAGATCTTCAAAGATGGAAAGAATATCAACTAGCAGGTACAGTGAATCATTTGAAGATTGATAGAGCTGAAGATCTATATTTATAAAGATTGATGAACAGAGACACACAGAGATACGAGACATACATACGAACTTTTGAATACACACGCAACATTGAAAATACAAAATTCTGCAAAAGCTCTCAAACAACCTTACGCAATATACTGTTACGCTGCAGAATTTACATCGCACAAAAGCTCTTTGTTTATCATCATCTTCATTACAACCTACTCTCAAAAGTTTCAGATTTATATTCATTTGAGTTGTAACCACTCTCTGGTATTGTGTCTTGATTGTAAATCATAAATAGAGTGCATAGAGAGTGTGAAGGCTTAAAAAGCTTAGAGCCATCGTTGTATTTGCAGAACAGATTGTGCATCTGTTTTTGTTGTAGAAGTGTTAGGAGTCTTGCTGCTTGCGGGCTGTCGTATCGGGCTAGAGCAGGAGTGGCTGTAATCAAATCTTCTAGTGGAATCCTTCCTATTCAAGGAAGAAGGGAGACGTAGGAGTTTAAGCTCCGAACTTCCATAAACAAACTCTTGTCCCTTTTACTTTACTGCACTTATTTTTACTTACTTCTTTCAATTTTTATCTTATCTGGTCACTGTTCAATCGAGTTCATTTAGCACATAATCTTTGTTACTCGAGAGAACAGCAGCACACTGAGATCCTCCAAAGCTTGTAACATAGCTTAGAGGTAGCCAAAGGTTTAAAAAATCATTTTGAAAAGAATTTTACGAAAAATAGTGAAGGAGTTCATTCAACCCCCCCCCCCCCTTTCTGAATTCCCGAGCTATATTTCAACTGTATTTTCGATCCAACACTCGGCCACCAATACGACTGATGTAGGTCCCTGTACATCTTCCTGCTCCATGGATGGACTGAATATGGTGACGCATGAGCCTCCAACATAATCACCTCTCTCTGTGAATCACCTGAAGGAACCCAAATCGTCCTCTGAACCTCACAATACCTTCGTCCATAGTGTAGAGTCCACTGCCCTTCTCCTCATCTCTCAACCTCTACTTCTGCAGCTGCTCATCACTAACCTGACTATCGCGAATGCGATCTAGTAGAGTGGACTGTACGGTCATAGAATTCAGTCTAGGAGCTCTCTCTACAGTATAAAACTCTAGTCCAAAGCTCTTTATCCTCACTGTAATGGCTTTGTGAATGTCAGATGAGCCACAACTACATTCTTTCTACTCAATGCATCGGCCACAACGTTAGCTTTCCCCGGATGGTAGCTAATCTCACAGTCGTAATATTTCACCAACTCTAGCCATATCCTCTGTCTCATGTCAACTTCTTCTGCGTGAAGAATTACTTCAGGCTCTTGTGGTTGGTGAAGATCTTACACTTCTCTCCATACTGATAGTGCCTCCAAATCTTGAGTGCAAAAACGACTGCTTCTAACTACAGATCATGTGTCGGGTAACTCCTCTCGTTCACTTTCAGCCGTCTGGAGGCGTATGCTATGACTCTGTCATCCTGCATCAACACTGTGCCTAGGCCTAGCTTAGATGCATCGGTGTAGATCACGAAATCATCTTGCCCTGACGGCATGGATAAGACAGACTCTGATATGAGGGCTTGCTTCAAAGTATCGAAACTATGTTGGCACTCCGGGATCCATAGATACTTGGCATTCTTCTTCATCAGCGTAGTCAAGTGCACTGCAATGGAGGAAAAGCCCTTGATGAACTTTCCGATAGTATCCTGCCAATCCTAGATAACTGCAGATCTCAGGTGCATTCTTTGGCACTGCCCACTCTCTAACTGCCTCCACCTTGGACGGATCAACTTCTACTCCTCTGCTATAAATAATGTGACCCTGTAATGTGTAATGTCACTCTCTCCAACCAGAATTCACACTCGCTGAATTTTGCATATAGATTCCTCTCTCTCAGTACTCCTAAAACCGTCCGTAGGTGCTGGCCATGCTCCTCCCTGCTCCTCGAATAAATGATAATGTCATCAATGAAGACAATGACGAACTGATCAAGGTACGACTGAAATATTCGGTTCATGAGATCCATGAGACCGCCGCTGCATTATCCAATCCAAAAGGCATCACCAAGAACTCGTAGTGGCCATAGTGAGTCCTGAACATCATCTTATGCACATCCGATTCTCTCACCTTCAACTGATGGTAGCCAGAGTGAAGATCTATCTATGAGAATATCGAAGATCCCTACAACTGGTCAAAGAGATCCTCCACTTGAGGCAATGGGCACTTATTCTTGACATTCACTGCGTTCAACTCTTTGTAATCGATGCAGAGTAGCATACTACCATCCTTCTTCTTCACAAAAAGCACAGGCGCGCCTCACGGGAAAACACTAGGGAGATTGAATCCCTTGTCTAGCAGCTCCAGAATCTGCTCCTTAAACTCTTTCATATTGGTAGGAGCAAGACGATACGGTGTCTTAGAGATCAGCACAGTTCCTGATAGCAGCTCAATAGAAATCTCCACCTCTCACTCCGGTGAAACTCCAGCAATGTCCTCCAGGAAAACATCTGCGTATTCTCGCACTACATCCATGTCTGACAGTGGCGGGCTTTTAGGTAAGGTGTTATATAGCGACCTACCCAATCCCGAAAACTCTACTATCGTGCACAGACGATAATCCAGGACACGTGCCGGTCATTAAATCATAACAAATTCATTCCTTCACCAAATCATTCCCTATTGGACTCATGTTACTCTAACTCGATGGGATAACTACCGAGACAAACCAAACCGAACATGAAGCCTGACACAACCAACCCGACATGTGCAAGCCCAATGTTCGCGCACAGACTGTCCACCAGCACCTGTGCGGTCCAGCCCTTGATTCCGACCATTATCCTCGACACCAAGACACAACCAGACCTTCACACAGTCCCAATAAATCCCTAGACACAGACCTAATGTCTCTGGACCAGCCCTTGATCGAACCCTCGCCTCAAACCCTTGAACTATTCATCCCTTAGCCTAGACTCTCTCTCGACTCCATCTACACCTTCGCCCATTGCCCCATCTCGGTCCTAGGCAGCCTTTTTCCATAAAAATTTCAGTCAAACATGTCATGTAAAATATCATACTTGATTTCAAATCATAAAGAAATAGATCTATACATACATGCAATAATACGAATGAAAGGTGCATTCAAATGAGATTTTGTACCTGCCTCCACTTTGGAAACTTAAAACCAAGGTTTCAAGGAGATGGAGTAACACCAATTTTCAGTGAAAATCTTGAATTGGAGAAAGGATGAAGAATAGGGGAGGGGGAACTTGGGCGGCGTCTTGAGGGGAAGCTAGGGTATGTCTTCCTTTTTTTTCCTTTAAAGTGTTGTGTTGTGGGATGTAGGGGAGGTCGAAGCCTGGTGTTCCTAAAGTGCTAACAATATAGGTTTCAAGGCTTCAAGGTCATAGGTAATGTTACTGTGAGGACTAGAATTTGCTAAGTACGATTTAATTAGCTAATTGAGTTTCTGAGTATCGGGTTTTCAGATTTGAGGACTTGGTGATTTTTCAGAAATTTAGATTTGAGTGGAATCTGGATGTTCATATGTGTCCTGGTGTGTTTGCGTGATTTGTCGCAAGCAGGGAGCGAAATGCTGTCGTTCAGGTGCTAAGCAGATATGGTGTTGCTAGAGAGAATGCGACATCGTATTGCCTATTCAGACTTGGCGCTAGTGAGTGAGATCTGTTTAGCGGGCGTGAGCTTCTACTTGAGGAAGTCAGCGATGGTCAGTGGTCCAGAGTTGTTCAGATGTAAACGTTGGTTAACGGTACTGTGTAGACCGATGCGGTTTGATGTTACAGATGTGATCAAGATCTGGATAAGCGTTAGCGGGATCTGTTGTGAGAGCGGACTCCGATGCTACTTCGTTTTGATAAGTAAGAGCGACGTCGTTTTGATTAGAATGCGTGTTTGTTTGGAGATAAGATCTTAGTTAGTGTTGACATATGTGAGTGGAAGCTGAGGCCAGAATTGAGAGACTTCTGCCTTAGTTATGATATTTGAATTAGTCGGTGGTTGATTTCTACTGTATTTCAGACTTGGGGATTTTAACTTAAGTGTCGATCAACACTTAGAGTATTTCGAACCTTATATTCCTTATCTTCATCCCCGATAACCCTTGATTGCTACTGTTCACCCGAACCCTATTTCCGTCGATTGCCGTCGTTTTTCCCCGTCGCTTGGAGCAAGATTGGTAGCGTTGAGCTCGTATTCTCTAGGGCTTTCGATTGATACCAGTTTGGAGACTGGAGTCACGGGATTTGAGGAGCGCGAATTAGTTACAGTGTTCGTGTGTCTTCGCGATTGTGGACCAGTAGTTCTTCTGTTCTTTAACAGCTTTGGGTAAGTGATTCTTTACCGATTTAAGCTTCGTATGAGAGCTGAGTAGTGCTCTGTTGGAGTTAGATAACTGAGTTAAGTTATGAGGCTTTATAATTAAGCTGTTTGAGTTCAGATTTGAGTTGATAATTAGATACTTTGACAGATTTGAACTTGTAGTAGCTGCTGTTGAGTTGCCGTGGAGCTGCTAAGGCGGTAGACTTGAGTTGGTTGCTGCTCCCTTGTTGTGGTGAGATCTGTTGAGGTAGAAGCTGATTTGAGGTACGAATTGATCTATATTAAGCAGATTCGATATCAACTTTAGGAATATTTCTGTCGTGAATTAGCTGCTGCGAATTGTATTGATTGCTGAATGATTCTGTGCTCATATCTGTGTTACGTGCGTGTGATTTTATGCATTGATTAAGCATGAGTTTGCTGTTCATTCACGCATACATATTGAGCCTGATTCCTTTGGAAACTGAATTCCCTTTTTGCACGTTGTGATCGGCCGACTGATTCATCATGCCTGAAATGTCCAACGCTGTTTTGATGTGGTGGCCAGCTGAGTCATTGTTCCTGAATACCACACTTCCTTGTGATGGTCGACTGAGTCGTCGTTCTTGAAGATCACAATATGATGATGATTGATGAGATCTGCACACCTGAGTCGTTGTGCTATATGCTTGCCTACCGATGATTCTTGGTAGCCCTTTTCATGCATGGCACGATTGAGATATTGCATTGTCTGATATGATAGATGCTTTTATTGTGCTCTTCGTACTGAGGTTTGACCTCATTTATTTTCCCTGTTTTGGACTGCCTTGGTTTGTATTAGCCTTGGTAGGTTCTTCAGGTAACCAAGCTGGACAGAGTGGAGCTTCAGCTGGTCGATCCCTTTCTGATTGAGTCCCAGTGTATTTATATTTATATTGAGCCGGGGGATGTCCTGTGCCTCTATTTATGTTGGGGATCGTGTGTTGTTGTTGTTTGAGTTTTAAACTAAACTCTTATTTTGAGTATGATATATTTGAATGATATGGGATCAGGCCCAATTATTCGAAAATTTTTAGCCCATATTTTTGTGATGCTTCCGCATATTTGTGTCTAATTGTTGTATTAGCGCACGTGGCCTGACATTTTTGGTATCAGAGCTTAAACTTGGATAAGCTCGTTTTCTTTTTTATCACACTTGAGTCTAGGCACAGAGTTTGAGTTTTGATTTTGACTGACTCTGTGATTGTGTGATGTGATTATCTACCTCTGTGATTTATCTGCTTGTTTTCTTACCTCTGAGTTGTGGTAGATGCCGCCGAGGAGAGGTAGGAGTAGGATTGTTAGGCAGGTAGATGGGGAGTCTAGAGCCCCGGGCAGTGATGAGGATGTTGAGCAGCAGGGTATCCCTTTGCGTCGACGTGCTAGACAGACAGAGGTGGATGAGGTGACCCGACAGATTGGAGAGATGGAGCTAGTGTTGGCTAGGTTCCAGAGGATGAATCCCCTGACGTTTACTGGTGTCGAGGCTGGTCTGTTGGCTGAAGGCTGGCTTGAGCACATGGAAGAGTTGTTTGACGCTGTAGAGTACTCGCATGAGAGGAGACTGAAGTTAGTAGTGTTGCAGTTGAGAGAGCATGCGCAACGCTGGTGGAAGGGTACTTCTCGTGTCATGAGAGAGACTGGAGTTGTGATTTCTTGGGAGAGCTTCTATGCGGCTTTTCGACAGGAGTATACCCCTGAGTCTTTCTATAACAACCGTGAGCGGGAGTTCGACAATCTGAAGCAAGGGAACTTGAGGGTGGCCGAGTATGCCAGGCAGTTTTCTTCGTTGTTGTCGTATGTTCCCCATGTTGCGAACCAGGAGAGGACGAAGAGGAACAAGTTTCTAAGAGGGTTGAGGCCCGAGTTGTTCCAGATGGTGTTAGCTGGTTCCCCTGTGACGTATGCAGAAGTTGTGGACAGAGCAGTGGATATTGAGGAGAGTCTGATGGAGGTGCAGAATCAAGTTCAGCCTATAGCTGGACGTAGTTTTCAACCTGTGCCGGAAGTGATGCCTTATTTCCAATCTCCTCAAGTGCCACAACAGTCGAATCGTCAGAGGGTCAAGCCCCGAGGGAAACAGTTTAAAAAGCGTTCGAACTCGAGTTCTACTGGATCAGTGAGTTCTGGTGGCAGTGGCTCCAGAGAAGGAGTGACTTGTGGACAGTGTGGAGGTCGTCATATGACTTCGCAGTGTCGTGGAGTTCAGGGCCTTTGCCATAACTGTGGGCAGCCTGGACATTTTGCTCGAGTGTGTCCAGCTGGAGGATAGTCAGTGAGTCAGTCGCAGCAAGGTTCAGCTGGTGGTTCTTCACAGAGACCGCAACCTTTTTCTCAGTCCCAACGTTCTGGATTCCAATCCCGTGAACCGTCTAGGTTTGGTGGACCTTTGAGACCTCAATTTCCGGGACCGCAGCAAACTCAGGTGAACGCCTTGACGAGTGAGCAAGCTGCTGATATGCCTGAAAGGATTATTGCAGGTACTTGTGCTATCTTTGATTTTCCTGCACGAGTTTTGTTTGATACTGGAGCATCACACTCCTTTGTTTTTGAGTTGTTTGTGTATGAGTGTGGGTTGAGTTCTTCCCCACTGTGTGATGTTGTCTCTGTATCTACCCCTGCTGGCGTGAGTTTGTTGTCCCGTGAGGTGGTGTTGGATTGTGTTATTAGGTTTGATGAGCATGTGTTGGTGACCATTCTGATTGTTTTGGGAATTAGAGATTTTGATTGTATCTTGGGAATGGACGTGTTGTCCAGTTATAGAGCGACAGTGGATTGTTTTCATGGTATAGTGAGATTTAGGCCTGAATTTGGAGAGAAATGGGATTTCTATGGTGATGATTCGCGACCTAAGATTCCTTTTGTATCTGCCATGGAGATGTTTAGTTTGTTGTCGCTAGAGAATTCAGGGTTTATGATCTATGCCTTGGATGTTTCCCAAGTATCGCGAGTAGAGTTGAGCGATGTTCCGATTGCTCGAGAGTTTCCTGATGTGTTTCCGGATGAGATTACTGGATTCCCTCCGAGACGAGAGATTGACTTCAGTATAGAGTTGGTGCCAGGGATAGCCCCGATTTCTAGAGCTCCGTATCGATTGGTGCCAGCTGAGTTGAAGGAACTCAAAGAGCAGTTGCGTGATCTGTTAGAGAAGGGCTTCATTAGACCGATTATGTCGCCCTGAGGAGCTCCGATTCTTTTTGTGAAGAAGAAGGATGGATCTATGAGGATGTGTGTGGATTTTTGGCAGTTGAACAAAGCGACGATTAAGAACAAGTATCCGTTGCCGAGGATTGATGACTTGATGAGATTACTGGATTCCCTCCGAGACGAGAGATTGACTTCAGTATAGAGTTGGTGCCAGGGATAGCCCCGATTTCTAGAGCTCCGTATCGATTGGTGCCAGCTGAGTTGAAGGAACTCAAAGAGCAGTTGCGTGATCTGTTAGAGAAGGGCTTCATTAGACCGATTATGTCGCCCTGAGGAGCTCCGATTCTTTTTGTGAAGAAGAAGGATGGATCTATGAGGATGTGTGTGGATTTTTGGCAGTTGAACAAAGCGACGATTAAGAACAAGTATCCGTTGCCGAGGATTGATGACTTGTTTGACCAGTTGCAGGGATCTGCTGTATACTCTAAGATTGATCTGCGGTCTGGTTATCATCAGTTGATGCTGACGTGGCGAAGTCGGCATTCAGGACTAGATATGGGCATTTTGAGTTTTGGTGATGCCATTTGGATTGACGAATGCTCCTGTTGTCTTCATGGATTTGATGAATCGCGTCTTCAGTGAGTATATCGATCGTTTTGTGATTGTCTTCATAGATGACATCCTGATGTATTCGAAGCACTTCAGAGAGCATAAAGAGCACTTGAGATTGGTTTTGCAGAAACTGAGAGACTCACAGCTGTATGCGAAATTCAGCAAGTGTGAATTCTGGCTGGATAGAGTTGTCTTTTTGGGTCATGTCATTTTAGCGTAAGGGATTTCCGTTGATCCGAGTAAGGTCGAAGCAGTTCTTAACTGGGAGCGACCTAGGAATGTTTCTGAGACCCGTAGTTTCTTGGGTTTGGCTGGCTATTATAGGCATTTCATTGAGAAGTTCTCTTCGATAGCTAGGCCGATGACTCAGTTGACCCAAAAATATAGGAAGTTTGTTTGGACTGATGAGTGTGAGTCGAGTTTCCAGTTGCTTAAGGAGAAGTTGACTACTGCTCCTGTGTTAGCTTTGCCTTCGGGTTCTGGAGGTTTTGTAGTTTGCTCTGATGCTTCTTTGAGTGGTTTGGGTTGCATACTGATGCAGAACGGGTTTGTGCTAGCCTATGCGTCTCGACAGTTGAAGCCCCATGAGATGAGATACCCCGTTCATGATTTAGAGTTGGCTGCAATAGTGTTTGCCTTGAAGATTTGGCGTCACTATTTGTATGGTGAACAATTTGTGGTGTACACCGATCACAAGAGTTTGAAGTATATACTCACGTAGTCAGATTTGAATATGAGGCAACGCCGCTGGATGGAGTTGCTGAAGGATTTTGAGTGTGAGATTCAGTATCAGCCTGGGCGGATGAATTTAGTGTCCGATGCTTTGAGTAGGAAAGCCCAACCGGCGATGTTGACGTCGATGAGTATATCCAAAGTCCATGAGGATTTGGGGACTTCTGGGTTGCGTTTTCAGCCGAGTGATCAGTATTTCGTGGTTTCTTCTTTTCAGGTTTTGCTGAAGGATTTTGAGTGTGAGATTCAGTATCAGCCTGGGCGGATGAATTTAGTGTCCGATGCTTTGAGTAGGAAAGCCCAACCGGCGATGTTGACGTCGATGAGTATATCCAAAGTCCATGAGGATTTGGGGACTTCTGGGTTGCGTTTTCAGCCGAGTGATCAGTATTTCGTGGTTTCTTCTTTTCAGGTTCAGCCAAAGATTGTAGCAGACATTAGAGCAGCGCAGAGGACTGATCCGTATGTGCATGAGTGGAACATTAAGGCTCAGAATGGTCAGTCGGAGTATTTTTCTGTTACTTCTGATGGATGCTTGAGATTTTGAGGTAGATTCGTGGTTCCGAATTTGATCGATTTGAAGGAAGCCATCTTGAATGAAGCTCATTGTAGTCGATACAGTGTGCATCC
>KV011787.1:134971-147922 GCA_001598015.1 Dorcoceras hygrometricum
CGATGCTGATTTTAATTTGTGGCTTGAAGCAATGCAATCTGAGATTGACTCGATGCATTCAAACCAAGTTTGGACTCTTGTTAATCCTCCCGAAGGAATAGTTCCTATTGGGTGTAAATGGATATACAAGAGAAAACTTGGGCCTGATGGAAAGGTACTGACCTACAAGGCACGACTGGTCGCGAAAGGTTACACTCAAAGGCAAGGTGTTGACTATGATGAAACCTTTTCACCAGTCGCAATGTTCATATCAATTAGAATCCTAATAGCCATAGCCTCATGGTACGACTATGAGATATGGCAAATGGATGTGAAACTGCGTTCCTTAATGGAAATATTAAGGAAGAGATCTATATGACGCAGCCTGAGGGTTTCACATCTGTAGGAAGTGAGCATAAAGTATGCAAACTTCAGAGATCGATACACGGTCTCAAACAAGCATCGAGAAGTTGGAACTTGAGATTTGATGAAACAATTAAGGAATTTGGTTTCATCAAGAATCCCGAGGAGCCATGTGTATATAAGAAGATAGTTAAAAATGTTGTGAAATTCCTTGTACTTTATGTTGATGACATTCTACTCATTGGGAATGATGTAGGAATGTTGCAGTCAACTAAAGTGTGGTTGTCTAGTAGATTCTCAATGAAGGACATGGATGAAGCATCCTACATTCTAGGAATACAGATCTATAGAGATAGATCGAAAAGGATGCTCGGACTCACCCAAGCCACCTACATCGATACCATACTTAAGAGGTTCTCTATGAAAGAGTCCAAGAGAGGACACCTATATATGTGCCACGGGGTCACTCTATCTAAGTCTATGTGTCCAAAGAATGATTAGGAGATAGAGAGTATGACACGTGTGCCATATGCCTCGGCAATAGGTAGTATTATGTATGGCATGATCTCAACTAGACCGGATGTCGCATATGCTCTGAGTGTCACGAGCCGCTACCAAGCCAACCCCGGCCAAATGCATTGGAAGGCTGTGAAAGATATTCTTAAGTACTTACGAAGGACTAAGAATATGTTCATGGTCTATGGGGGTGGTGAACTGAAATTGGAAGGCTACACTGATTCTAGCTTCCAATGTGATGTGAATGATTTGAAGTCAACCTCTGGATTTGTATTCATGCTCAATGGTGATGCTGTCTCTTGGAAGAGTTCCAAGCAAGACACCATCGCGGATTCAACCACTGAGGCTGAGTACATCGCAGCATCAGCTGCTGCGAAAGAGGTGGTTTGGATAAGGAATTTCGTCCAAGAGTTGGGCGTAATCCCTGAAGGAGTTGGTCCAGTCCCGGTTTACTGTGACAACATGGGTGCCGTTGCACAAGCAAAGGAGCCTAGGTCTCACCAATGATCCAAACATATACTGAGGAAATACCACATAATCCGGGATATTGTGGCTAGAGGTGACATAGCAGTCGAGAGTCGCCTCTGCAGACAACATTGCTGATCCACTTACGAAGCCCTTGCCAGGACCGTTGTTTGAAAAACATCGTGAAACAATGGGACTGCGTCTGATGAGTAGTTGGCTTTAGGGCAAGTGGGAGATTGTTAGAGTAGATGCCCAACTAGCCAACTTGTCGCGTGTGGGTTCTTATTGACTCTTTGTATAACGATCTTTATTTATTAAATTCGTATTCTTTTATGGCATTATTTATCTTCATTATTTTATAATGTTAAAAATTGTGTTGGATAAAGACCTAGAATGCACCATAGTGTATGTTAGATGTGATAGTGGATATGATGGCTATCATGAAACACATCTAATAGTCACTGTGTATTCTAAACTTGTTCCTAGTCGATTGGGCCGTCAAAATGAGGATAAGGCCGCCCGAGCTTGAGACTAGCATCTCCGATGTGAAGTACCACGTTTCATTGGTAGGGAACATTGTGATGTTCTGAGCATGCAGATGGATAGTGACCAGGTGATCTATCGAACTACCCTCGTTCGGACTTTCCAAGTGGTTACCATTTGTCGAGTGGATAAGTCCGAGGTCTTGGTTGTACAGATTAGCCCTCATTACTCGAAACGTCATTGAGACTCTACGTGATAGGTTCTTCACTTTGACCCATTTACCGACTTAGTTGGGGTCATCAGGTGGCGGGATTGAGTGAGGTCCCGATGCATGTAGGAGTCGATGCTTCGTTGTCGAGGATTCACCGCTCGCCTTTGTGCGTGGATATCCTATGCTATCTGAGGAGATAATAGTGTGATAAATCTCTGGCCAGAGTACTAGATGTATTTTAGGTAAATGGGTTTACCTAGTAACACACGCGATGTCACTATTTGATCTCCAAGATGTATGCATGGTTATTGGATCTCTAGAGACTCTCGATTTACCAATGGTCGTTGATCTGATCGGGATATATGTGTTGAAAGGACCGTACTGTACGCTAACCATGACCTACTGGTTCTTGCAGGCACTATCAGTGATACCTAGGGGATCATGGGGCGATGTTGCTAGGCGCTTTACCAAGATCCGATGGGTCAGTCCAAAATTGTGATTTCGGAGTCGCATTTGTTGTGGGCCCACGGCTAGCTGTATCCCTGAACCATTGAGGGTCACACAAGTACTGGTTTCACGATTCCCGCACGGAAACTGAGCTCAATTTGTTGAGCATAGGAGGAGGAAGGATGGAAGTGCGACTTCCTAAAAGTAAACAGTGTCAAAATGCAATTTCCCTAAAGTTTGGGCTAGTTTAACTATCCCTGAAACTTGGAGGGGCTAAACTGCAATTTTGGACTAGGTGGTCTGAAAAATTGTTTTCGCATCATAATACTCAATTTTGTAAACTGTGTAGATCGGTCCGATCTGTTCGTCGATCTGGATTCTGATGGAGCCACGGCGATGTACTTGAACCGAAAATTCATATGGACCTGGGCCCGCCCCAGGCCCATTGGGCCGGTCCAAGCCCATCACATGTCTATTAATACTTGACCTAGGGCTACATTGTCTAAACAACAACTCTCACAAAACCCTAGACTATAGCCGCCGCCCCCCTCTCCTCTTCCTCCCTCTCGGCCGCCGCCCCTCACGCGCCGCCCGTCGTGCGTTGCCGCCGTGTGCCGCCACTTGTCGTGGTTGGACTTGTTCCGACCACCTCGACGAGGAGATTCCATCCGTGAAAGATTCTTCACGTTTTCTAGTGCATACTGACGAAGGAGTCGTGATTTCAGTCGTGGACCGGATTAGGAGAACGACAACCGCCAACCGTTGAAGTGCCAATTTCCTCGTCAAATTGGTCGGATCCAGGCGCCTAGACGCCAGCAAGGTACCAAATATAAACACCATATGGATGTTTATTGTTGATTTATGTTATGTATTGACCGTTTATGGTGCAAATTTTAAATCTTCCGCTGCGCCCCGGGAACGGGATCCGGATCCACCGCTGCGCCAACACTTATATATGGGCTTTCGATAATGTGGCTTGTATTGCCTATCCTTCGTTGAAGATCGATAGAGCTGGTTTGTATTATTGTTGAATTTGGGCTTCCCCCTTATTGATTCAACTCTTTTGTTTAGCCAGCTCTCCCGAGGCTTCTCAGGAACAGTATATCCCAGCCTGCAAAATCTTTCTTGCCGGATCAAGGGCTTATCTGCCATCATAGCATCACCAGATTTTGTCTCAGAAAATTGTTCCCGGCCAGATTTTACAAAGTTCATTGTCTTAAACTTTGTCCCTCCTAGCCTTGAATTGCTGCTGGTTTCTGAGGTACTACTTTCATTGCTATAGTAACCCAATCCGGTTTTATCACCAGATTGCTTTGTATCTCCTTGCAGTTTTTGTACCGAGGCAGAATACTTGGTCCAGGAGCTTATGATTTCAGTTAATCACTGATTCTCGTGGAGCATCTCCTCTGACCTGTTTTTCAATTCAGCATTCTCATTTTCAAGGTTACTTAGAGCAGCCTACATAGCACTTGAGTCAGCTAGCTCAGCGCTTGTTGCACAGCTCTCTTCTTCAGCTTTAAATTCCTTGAATGATTGAGAGAGCTTTTTGTATTCGAGAACCATTTCATTCAGTGCAGTAACAAGGTCCTCCCGTGTAAATTCAGGGTTTGAGAAGTAAAATACCTCCTCAGTGTCATCTGCCATGAGACACTGTACTTCATCCTCACTATAACTTGAAGAGGAGGCTCCAGAGCTATATTCCTCTGAGTCGGAGTCAGCCCATGCACTTTTGTTTTCTTCTGCCACCATGGCTTTTTCAGTTCTCCCTTTCCGATACGCCTTTTTCTCCTTCTTATTCTTGTTGTTCTATGGTCTGGTCGCTTCTTTTCATCTCTTCTTGGCTTACTACAATCAGCTATGAAGTGACCAGTCCTGACACAGTTATAACATTTATTGTCAGAAGGAGTATTGAAGTTTTTCTTGGGAGAGTTAAAAGAAAAGGGTTGGGAATTCTTCTTCCGCATGAAGTTTCCAAATTTTCTGATAAGTAGAGCCATTGCGTCCTTGCTCATTTCATCTTCTGATCTGCTACTAGTAGAGCATGGATTTTGATCTGGAATTGTGGCAACCAGAGCCTTAGTTGATTGATATGTGGATGGCTCAGCTTCTGCTCTGGTTTCCAGTTCGAACTCGTATGCCTTCAAGTTGGCAAACAAGTCATGTAGCTCCATATTGTTTAGGTCTTTCGACTCTCTCATGGCCATAGTCTTTACATCCCACTCCTTGGGAAGTGCTCGCATCACTTTTAAGGCCAGCTCCCTGTTGTTATATCTCTTTTTAATCTGGCCAGCTCAAGCACCAAAGAGCTGAATCGTTCATCGAATTCTGCCAAGGACTCTTCAGGCTTCATTTTGATAAGCTCAAATTTTTGTAGAGCCATGGTCAGCTTGTTCTCCTTAGTTTTGTCGTTTCCTTCGCATATCTGGGTTAGCTTTTCCCAGATTCTTTTGCAGTTGTGCAAGTCTGGATTTTTCTAAACATGTTGTTGTCTAACGTCTTGTATAATATGTCCTTTGCGACATTATCCAGATTTGCTTTCTTCCAGTCTTCAGATCTCCACTCCTGTCTAGGTTTCTCAATCCATTGAGGTGCACCATCAGCTATAGCAATAGAAGTGTTTACTTTTAGTATTGGCATTGATCTGTTAGAAATCAAGAACCACATGTCGTCATCCTGTGCTGCTAGGTGACATTATCCAGATTTGCTTTCTTCCAGTCTTCAGATCTCCACTCCTGTCTAGGTTTCTCAATCCATTGAGGTGCACCATCAGCTATAGCAATAGAAGTGTTTACTTTTAGTATTGGCATTGATCTGTTAGAAATCAAGAACCACATGTCGTCATCCTGTGCTGCTAGGTGCGCTTGCATCCGGATCTTCCAGACGTCATATTCCTCCTTAGAGAACATAGGAATTTTAGAGTGAGAAACCGACATATTTAATGAGTACGAATAAATAAATTGTTCAGATACTGAGAAAACCTGCTCTTACCACTTGTTAGGATCGAAAAGTGAACTTAGGAGTTCAGAGGGGGGGGGGGGTGAATGAACTCCTTACTGATTTTTTATTTGAAAATTCGTTTCGAAGATTTTACAGCTCAAAGCCAACTTCTAGCCGAGTTACCAGCTGGGAAGCTTTCTCAGCGATACTGTTCTCTCGCGTAATAAAATAGTTTTATGCGGAATAAACGCGATTCAAGTAGCTGAACAATTTTAAACAAATGTGTGTAAGTGAAAGTAGTTAGGACAAGAGATTTGTTTCTGGAAGTTTGGAGCAATATCTCTTACGTCTCCCCTTCTTCCACAGCGAGAAGGATTTCACTAGAAGACTTTGATAAACAACTCTTGTACAAACCCACTCTCGTGACCCGCAGCCAAGAGAACTCCTAGTAACCAACGACACACAGACCCGCAGCCTGGTTCGTAATACAACGATCTCAGGTATCAGCTGGTTGTGCTACTCTAGCACTCAGACACTCTCTGTCTATGATTTACAATTCAACTCAAGTATACAGAGTGTGTGAATAATAGTTAGTGACAACAAAGAAATGAACGATATATTCTTGTGTCACTCAAGTGAGCTGGTTCACGATGAACTTCGCTCCTGTTGAAGAACTCGGTTTAGCTTTTGGATGTTCGAACAATTTCATGGTGTTCGGTAACCTCTTCACAGCTTCTCTTCTCTTCTATACTCTTTGGATGCAACGGTAATAAATGTTATCAGTAGACACATTGAATACATCCAAGTTGAAATTTCTGCAGCGCCGTAAATGCTTGTACGATGAAGGTACAGTTTTATTAAATGCATTGCCGTTTTTAGCAAGTCTACACTGTCTTCAGTCTGTTGTCATATCCCTGCATATCTGGTTTTAACTTGAAGTAGTTCCAACGACTAAAATTCATGCAGAGACGTCAACTGGATAATTTCAGATAGTACAGCACTTCAGTCATTCTAAATTTCAAATTCCTTATGCCGTTCTGTACTCAGCTGGTTTTCATTGCCCTGTACCAAGCTGATATACCCCTTCTGGTTTCTGAAGACTGAGCTGGTCACTGTAATGTCTTATCATCAGTTGTTTCAATATTTCGAGCTGGTCTTTGCAATTTCCTTCGTCCAGCTGGTTCCTACTAAAGTTCCGGGCTGGTTTGACTTTGACCAGAGCATTGCGACCATCTTGACTTTATTTCGATCTGGTTTCTTTGTCCAACGTGGTAAGTCTTGTCCAGATCTTGTCACTTTGGTTTGAATGATCTCTTTTAGGAGTTCTATTTTTTGTTATTATTTCATCACCAAAACTTCTAAGTATATATCCCAACAGCTATACTGCATTCATTCATACGCACTGCATACTTATAACTGTGTTTAAAACTGTTTAAAAGGCTTTCGAATGTTAGAGTGAAGTTTGAGTTATTTCCGCATGATTTAAATTCATTACTCAATCTGTATCACGATGCACAAGTATTCAAGAACACTGAGCTATTACAGCTCAAGTAATAAATAACCAAATCGCTTGTTCTTTCATCAAGCTGGTTTCAATAACCAGGTAGAACCAGGTTGTTGCACTGTGATGGTTTAGCGCCGAGCTGGTAATACACAAAAGCGATCCGGTTTCAGCATCCATCTGGAACCATCTTAGTCATCGCGATCTGGTTTCAGCGTCTAGCTGGATCCACGTCTGTTACTCGATCTAGTTATTCCCTCTAAGTGCTGGTTATTGACTAAATAACTTCTATACACTAACAGAGGGCAAATCGATCCTAACACTAAGCTTCAAACAATGAATGTCATGAAATCCAGCTTGGGATGGTCTGAAGAGTCCAAATATGCTGAGTCACAGACTGCAGCAAAACCTCAGATCTGGAAAGGTAGATATTGTGGGGTAGGGTATACTACTCGTGAAAATCAAGAGACAACTGGCTAACAAAATGAATAGAACAGATTAGGGGTGATCCCAAAGATGGAGGTGACAGCTCTCGCATGCTTTTACGAAGGAAAGGCAGTACTGACCCAAGTATCATAAGCCCAGATATCGAGGCAAATCTACTGCACATCAGACGCATATCAAATTATAGTACTTACATAGATCACAAACATATCTGGATGCACACACTGATGGATATGTTACAACTATCCAAGTGTGGGTCCCGAAAGGTCTAACAAAACCTGGACCCAAGTAAACCAAAGGGTACCAAAACTTTGTCTTGGTTGTGATTGCAGGTACAACAGACCTCAGGACTAAAGCAATCTACATGGTACCTGGACAGTGGATGCGCAAGACATATGATCGGTAACCCAAATATGCTATCAGATCTAAATACATGCAGTGGACCTAAGATCACATTTGGTGACAATTCAAATGGTAACACTGTGGGTAATGGTAATCTTACCCATGGTAACTTTACTGTCAACAATGTTCTTTTAATTGAAAACTTGTGTTATAATTTAATTAGTGTAAGTCAACTGTGGGGCCTTAGTCCATCGATTTACAAAAAAGTCTCGAAAAAGGTCAAAAAGGTAAACTCAGATTAGGGAAAGAAGACCGGATCACGAGCTTATAGCAGCTCAGACGGGAAAAACAGATCGCGCGCTTAAACCAGCTCAGAAGATAGAAAATATACCACGTTCATGGAACAACTCGCATATTTAAGGAAAGATACAGTCAACTCAGATTAGAATAGCGATGTCAGCTCACAGGTTCAAATCAGCTCGGGGAAAATTCAGATCATGAATAGCTCGTGAATCAGGATCAGCTCGGGGAAATTAAGCGTATCGCAAGTGTAAATTGGAACAATTCGGGGATCAAAGTACAAACTGAAATCATCGAACGAATCATACAAGATTCGAATAACAATAGGATACTGAAAACAGCTTGTAGAAGTTCGAACAGATTAGCTAAGCTTATCACATCAGAACAGGGTTCTAATTAGATCAGCTTTGCATATAAGCTCAAAAGATCATCTTTAGTAATCCAGCATGAGTATTGAAAATAGCTTGGAGAAGTTCGAACAGTTAGCTAAGCTTATCAGACCAGAACAGCGCTCTAACTAGACCAGCTCCGCCTATCAGCTCAGAACCTTATCCATAACCATCCAGCACGAGTTATTCTCTGGAAACACATTGTGATCTCTACTTTGAAGTTATTTTCGTACAACCCAGATATTTGAATATATGACAGCTCAACTATCTCAGAAAATCTTATGTCAAACATTTTAGAACTTAAAACCATTTTCGAAACTGCTGAAAGCGTACAGATCCTAAAATCATTAGAAAAACCTTTAAATGTTACTCAGAACTCTGAAGCACAATGCAAACAGATCGCAGAGAAACGTAAACAATAATATGCTTTCACAGAAACAGCAAGAAACAGAGTTTACTTGCCTTTCGTTGAACGGCAGGTTGCAGAGAACAGCTCTGGCTTTGAATCTCCCACAAGCACGATCGAAACACTTTATTTGAAGAAAATCTTTGGTTGCTTTTTAGCTTAGAATAACACCCCCAATGCCTTATATAACCTCAATAAAGTAATATACAAGACAGGGGTTGTGGGATAACCGACTTACTATTATTTTATCCCATATGCCAACCGTAATCATTCTGGTTAAAATATTTTATTTATTTATTTATTTTTAAAAAAAAAACTGAATCGTGCTTGGGTTCATTCTTGCAGGAACCTTCTGAGAATCGCCCAGGCTACAATCGAAGAAATCAGCTCAGGAAAAAACTGAGGGTTAAACGGAAAAAGAAAATATCAGTTTAACCATTAAAAACAATTTAAATAACTCATGGATTTACGTATTTTTCTGGGTGTTACATCAACTGTGTGATAGCAATTATTCTGTAAAGTTTCAAAAGCACACATGCACAGTTTAGAGTCCGGAAGGTCTGACCGTGTTAGTAGGATACAGATCGAGGAATACCTACAAATTTGACTGGTCAGATCATCCGCATTCGGAACAAACCTGCCTTGTCGCTGACTCTTCTAGGAGCTGCCTATGGCATCAGCGGATGAAACATCTGAATTTTCAAAACTATTGCAAATCTGAGTACGCGTGAGTTAGTTACTGGTTTGCCCAAAATAAAATTTTCAAAAGAAGAGATTTGTTCTACTTGTCAGTTGGGAAGCACATCAAATCTACTTCTAAAAATAGAGGCAGTAACAAAACCTCTCGAAGCCTGGAACTTTTACATATGGATCTTTTTGGTCCTATACCCGTGACAAGATTAGGGGGAATGAAATACATCCTCGTAGTTGTTGACGATTTTTCAAAATTTACTTGGGTGGTGTTTTCAAAATCAAAAAATCAAACTGCCGAACAACTGATAAAACTTTTATAACGTTGCAGTGACAATCGGATCAGAAGTGATACAGAACTGAATTTTTTAATTATAGACTATCATCTTATCTGGATGACATTAGAATCAAGCATGAGCTTTCAGTAGCTAGAACACCTCAGCAGAACGGGTTAGCTAAGAGTAGAAATGAAATTTAAACAAAGCTGCTACAGATATGATTGCTGATTCATTAATTTCTAAAATTTTTGGGACGAAGCAGTTAACACAGCTTGCTACACTCAGAACAAATCGATGATTTATAAGCATCACAGTGTAACCCCATATGAGATTTGGAACGGAAAGAAACCTGATATTTCTTATTTCAGGGTATTTGGATGCAGATGCTTCATCCATAACAATGCAAAAATCATTTAACAGCTTTCGACGTGAAATCTGATGCTGAAATCTTTCTAGGATATTCAACTGTGAGCAGAGCTTACGCGTCTTCAACAACAAGACGCGGACTGTAAAAGAATTAGCTCACGTGGAGTTCGATGAGACCAGCTTTCGATCTACTTCAGCTATGAACCTGAACGATTTATGCATCTGTCTGGAATCAACTAACCTAGATGAATCAAGTGGTGACGAGGCACAGATCAAACTCCATGCTAATGATCAGCACACACTGGACACACCGATTACAAATGAGATAGTCAAAATGTAGCGCAAACTGATGTCCCAGGTAACATTGAAGTCATTGAATTGACTAACATTGACCCAGTGCAGGACCAGCACAACAAGTGTGCCAAATGTCGAGGCCGCTTCACACAACGCGCAAGCTGATCATGCGCAACCTGATGCAGATCACACGCAAGCTGATGCAGATCTCGCGCAAGCTTATGCAGATCTCGTGCAAGCTGATACAGATCACGTGCAAGATGATGGAAATCGCACACAAGTTGATGAACTAAATAGATGATGTCATCGCCCAAGATTAAACAATTCAGATCACGGGCGTCAGCACACTACACAAAGCAAACCCTTTGGACCTGATATTATGTGGCATAGAAATCACCCACCTGAGCAGGTCATAGGTAATGTTACTTCACCAGTTCATACACGAATCCATCTTATGCATGAGTATTTCAATTCAGCATTCATTTTTCATATAGAGCCTAGGCTGATTGATGAGGCCTTAGTAGACCCGAGCTGGGTAGAAGCAATGTAGGAAGAACTAAATCAAGTTGAGAGAAATAAATTTTGGAAATTAGTTCCTAGGCCATCTAATCACTCTGTGATGGGAATGAAATAGGTCTTTAGGAATAAATTAAACGAAGATGGAATTGTTGTTAGAAACAAAGCGAGGCTGGCAGCACAATTCTTTGACAACTATAAGGAATAGATTTTGATGAAACCTTCACACCAGTAGCTAGTTTAGAAGCCATTCGTATTTTCTTGCATCTGTTGCATTCAAAGACTTCAAAGTATTTTAGATGGACATGAAGAGTGCCTTTTTAAACGGCATCTTAACTTAGGAAGTGTATGTAGCACAACCTCCTGGCTTCGTAAATCATATGTATCCTAATCACGTTTACGAACTGGATAAAGTTCTATACGGGTTGAAGCAAGCACCCAAAGCTTGGTATGATACACTATCTAAATTTTTGTAAGAACATGATTTCATAATAGGATCAGTCAATAAGACGTTTAAATTTGTTAAAAATGATCACATGTTATTAGTCCAGATTTATGTTGATGATGTTATATTTGTATCTACTAACTGTTGGGAAACAACGGTGTAGGATCCGGATCCCGCCTCCCGGGGCGCAGCGGAAAAAAAATTTGCCCGGGAGATGATCAATACAATAAAATTCAAACACAATACGAACCATTCATAGGGTGTTTTTGTTGATTACCTTGCTGGCAACTCGTGCCTGACTCCAACCGGAATTACAAGAACGCCGGCTCTTCACGGTAGGCGGCGGTAGATTCGTCAATCAGGTCCACGATCGAAAACGATCTCCCTCCGATCAGCCTGCACTAGAAGACTGATGGATTTTATCACCAACGGATTCTCCTCGAAAAGTTGGTCGGAGCAAGTCCGATGAGGCGGCGGCGAGGCTTTGGAGAAGAAGGGGGGCGGCGCTTTTAGATCTAGGGTTAGGGTTGCGTAATCAAGTGTTAATTTATGAGTTATGAAGCCCTAGTCTACCTTAAGTAGATTAGTGATGGACTTGGACTGGCCCAACGGGTCCGGGTCCAACGGATGAACATTCGGTTCATCCCTATCACCGTGACTTCATCATAACTCCGATCGCCGATCAGATCGGACCGATCGACTCAGTTTCCAAAACTGAATACTATGATCTGAAAAACCATTTTTCAGAACCCCAGTGCAAAATGACCGTTTTGCCACTCAACAGCGGGAAATCACGATTTGACCCTTGTTGACTTTTAGGAAGTCGCACTCCCCAAAATCCTCTTCCTATGCTCAACACATTGAGCTCAGTTCGTGCGGGAATCTCGAATCCAGTACTTGTGTGACCCTCAATGGTTCAGGGATACAGCTAGCCGTGGGCACACAACCTTTGTGGCTCCGAAATCACAATTCCGGACTTGCCCATCGGATCATGGTAAGAGCGTCTAGCAAAATCGCCCCATGATCCCCTAGGTATCACTGATAGTGCCTGCAAGAACCAGTTGGTCGTGGTTAGTGTACAGTACGGTCCTTTCAATCCATATATCCCGATCAGATCAACGACCATTGGCAAATCAAGAGTCGCTAAAGATCCGATAACTATGCATACATCTTGGAGATCGAATAGTGACATCGCGAGTGTAACTAGGTAAACCCATTTACCTAAAACACTTCTAGTACTCTGGCCAGAGATTTATACACTATTATCCCCTCAGATAGCATAGGATATCCACGCATGTCTGCGAGCGGTTAATCCTCGACAACGATGCATCGAATCCTACATGCATCGGGGTCTCACCCAATCCCGCCGCCTAATGACCCCAAGTGAGTCGGCAAACGAGTCAAAGTGAGAAACACTTCTAGTACTCTGGCCAGAGATTTATACACTATTATCCCCTCAGATAGCATAGGATATCCACGCATGTCTGCGAGCGGTTAATCCTCGACAACGATGCATCGAATCCTACATGCATCGGGGTCTCACCCAATCCCGCCGCCTAATGACCCCAAGTGAGTCGGC
>KV011787.1:253768-264127 GCA_001598015.1 Dorcoceras hygrometricum
ACTATGCCGGAACAAGTTCCGCCGGCGGCGGCGGCGCACGGCGGCGGCGGCGAGAGAAGGGAGAGAGGCGACGTGTGCTTAGGGTTAGGGTTGAGAGATTTTAGTCAATTATGAAGTGTGTTTACATTAAGTCCAATAATCATCATTAAATAGACTTAAGGTAGACTTGGGCCGGTCCAACGGGCCCGGGTCCAAATGACGATATCTATCGCTGCGACTTCATCGTAACTCCGATCGCCGATCAGATCGGACCGATCGACTCAGTTTCCAAAACTGAATGTTATGATGTGAAAAACAGTTTTTCAGATCATCTAACCCTAAATTGCAAAATGACCGTTTTGCCCCTCAACAGCGTCAAATCCCGGTTTGACCCCTGTTGACTTTTAGGAAGTCGCACTTCCCGAAATCCTCTTCTCGTGCTCAACACATTGAGCTGAGTATCCGTGCGAGAATCTCGAATCCAGTACTTGTGTGACCCTCAATGGTTCAGGGATTCAGCTAGCCGTGGGCCCACAACCATTGTGGCTCCGGAATCACAATTCCGGACTTGCCCAACGGATCATGGTAAAGCGTCTAGCAACATCGCCCCATGATCCCCTAGGTATCACTGATAGTGCCTGCAAGAACCAGTCGGTCGTGGTTAGCGTACAGTACGGTCCTTTCAATCCATATATCCCGATCAGATCAACGACCATTGATAAATCGAGAGTCGCTAGAGATCCGATAGCTATGCGTACATCTTGGAGATACTAGTCTCGAACTCGGGCGGCCTTATCCTCATTTTGACGGCCCAATCGACTAGGAACATGTTCAGAATACACAGCGACTATTAGATGTGTTTCATGATAGCCGTCATACCCACTATCACATCTAACATACGCTTTAGTGTATTCTAGGTCTTTACTCAACATAATTGTAAATCATTACACACATAATGAAAGTAAAGAATGCCATATAGGAAAATTCGAATATCATATATAAAGATTGTTTGTACAAGAGTCTATAAAACCCACACGCCACAAGTTGGCTAGTTGGGCATCTACTCTAACACATCGGACCCGGTATCCCGGCTCCACTCATCATTACTTGCCACAAACCACTTCAATCCCTCAAAATATTTTCTTTTCTTCCATGCCTTAATAATTCGTAAAGCTTTCGTGATGTGTGTACGTTATAAAATATGCAGCTTAAAAGGTTTAGCCCGTCAATATATATTTAATTTTTCTTTAAACATTAACATACCCATATACGTAAAATACTACATATATAATTGAATATATATTTATGGGCTTCTATATTTTTCCTCCCCCGGTCAAGGACTGATTCATGAGACTGGCCCACTAACTACAAGGTTACAAGCCCAAAAGCCTATACCTGGTATTTAACTGCAACTCAACCCAAAACTCGAACTTGACCCATTAGACTCAAATTAGATTCCAAAATTGATAAAAGTACACGGTCCTACAACAACATAAAACCAGACATTAAAATTTGACAAAATAACAGTCTCATTGACTAAAATCATACTTCAAAATTTAATACAAATATTGGGCCCATAGATTTAAAGAAGTTTAGACTTTAAAGTTTGACTTAAAATATTCGGCCCATTACACTTAAAATCGGACCTTAAACTTTAAAATAAAAATATCGGGTTCAGAAATAAAATAACCCGGACCGACTTAAAATAATTGACCCGACCCCCGACTGACCTAGCTCGATTCAGCCGAACCACCCCGGTCCAGCTGAACCAGCCGAAACACACGTAAACCCTAGCCGCCGCCGCCTAGCACTCACCCGACTTCCAGCCCTCCAACTGTGCTGTTCCGGCCACCTTTGGACGGAGCCCCATTGGCAGGGCCACCCTCTGGTCCGGTCGGCACCCTTGGCTGATCCACGGCTCGAACCATGGCCTGCATGGCTCGGTCGAGGCATGCAAAAACAACGAACGAGCGGCGCTCGTGGGATGACCCTCACGTCGGCTTTGGCTCGACTAGCTTGTCGAGCCACCTCCACCTTGCCACGAACCATCATCGGACCACTCTGAACCGAACCCCAGCCCTTTGAATCGTACATGACCGAAGCACGTCAAAGAATTTATCGTATTCGTGGTAAAACTCGTGATCAATGCATGAGTGGCAAACAACAACAATAAATTGCATATAGATCATGCAACATCTCATGAAGATAGTATATAATGATTTAAATGGTGAGAAAAAGGAAGAATCGAGCATGCCTTTTTGAAGAATTTTGAAGAATAGACGTTATCGGAGCGAAGGACACAAGATTGGGACGATCAAACCTTGAAATCACACCAAAAATTCGATGGACTCGAGCAAGGGGGGTTGCGGCGTGGAGTGGAGGGGGAACAATTAGGGTTTTCGAAAATTTTGAGTTGGAAAGAATGAATGGTGTTCCAAAAGACCCCTCCAAAGATTTTAATTAGGAAAATAAAAGAGTTTTCCTTTCAATAACCCCCACTAATTAAAAATGCTAATTAAAACTCAAAATTAAACTGTAAACTTCTAATTTTCGTAATATAAAATTCTCAAATTTTTAAAATGTAGCAAAGTTCATTAAAATAGCACGTATAGGCAAAAAATGGGTTCCCCTTGACAAATATACATAAAATCTTGTTTTTCGTAAATACTACTTAAAATAATAAATTTTTCGCTCTTAAAAATCTGAGGACTTAAAAATTTAAATAAACTGACACCTCGATCGTCCCCAATCTCGCCCACGCGTCCGGAACTCGATCAGGCTAATAAAATGTCATGAACCTCTTAAAATATTAAATTGTCACTTAATCACATAAAATGACATATAATTTTCTAAAAGCTACAATTCCCCCTAGTCATGCACTCACTCTCACGTTACAGGATTTATGGGCGTTACACATGCGCTCACGTCACGCACCTGGATGCGCAAGGCGTGCAGCACGCATGCGGCGGTCCCGGGGCAGCGATGCGACGGCGGATTTTGATCCCTATGGTTTTTCCGATCCTAAATTGGGTGGCTCGATGGGTTTTTTAGCCATACTTGCTATCAGTCTTTTTGGCTGGACCAAAATTATTTTTGATAAATTTTGAGATATTGGACCTAAAATTGGTTTAAGCTGAAAATAATTTGATGCAATAAATAACAAAATATGATTTTCTTTATAAAATATGATTTTGTTGGATATAAGCAAATTTGATTTATTTATTTTATTTATGTCAATTAATTGGATTAATTAAATAAATAATGTTTGGGATGATCGAGAGTCATGCCCAATGTGTTAGTTGTATGATAGGTTTTACATTACTGGGTTTTAATATTGTTGAAATCATATCAAAGTGGGCCTGGTTTATGGCCCGTTCCCACCCCTTTTAAATGTATTCCTATTTGTCATGAATATTTAAATATAGATATTAGACTTAGTGGGAGATAATTTTGAAGATGGTGGAGATGATGATTAAAGATATTTAGGACCGAAGACATGTAAAACTGGAAGCTTATGTAATAGGTTGAATTTGCATATTGCATATCGCCTAGGATTGGACCTAGATCCGTGCTTGGCAACCACGCATCGCATAGCTCTCGGTTATCGATCATCCCTATTATATATATGATATATATCTATTGAATCCATGAATTGTAAATTTGATTTAAAATTATTGATACCAAATTTCAAATTAAAATCCCTCATTTTAAATTTGATTTAAAACTTATGTCAAGATTAAATTGATTAAATTGCAGGAACTTAGTTTATTGATAATTATGAGCTCGTATGACGAAATGTGATCTAAGAGAGTTCTTCATAGACTGGCTTAAAATGACTTGTACCGGCTAGTCTCACTGAGGGGTATTCTTTTGTCTTAGGAAGTTGGTAGGCCTTAGCCCCTCCATTGGTCTGGAAGCACTCTTAGAAAACATTAGTCTATGACTTCTAAATTGTTCATAAAACAAAGGTTTATTCGATAAGATCATGAGACTAAGAGAATTAAATATTGTTTAAAAGTTCCTATCTTCCATCAACAATGGGTGTACGTCGATGCTACCCACATACATATCCCGACTCATATTATTGTAATGGTTCTGTATGGGAAAGCTGTGAACGCCATTGACACTTGCTGTGAGTTGGATGGAACTCCCATGACGTTGGCTCATATTATTGGGGACGTTATGGTGACCGTCCATTACAACTCAATATTGATGGGTCATCTCGACACGTGAGAGTAATCGACGTCATATTATTGGGCCCTTACTGGACGTGAGGTAAATAAATGGAGGTTGCACCTGTTGCAATTGGGCTCTACCTTTTAAGGATCATGGTTGGATGATATTATTCGGAACTGTGATTTCTTAATTGGAATTTGTGTACCCACTAAGGAAACTGGATTTTCCAATTTCATTAGAGGGTGGTGAAATTGTTAAGATAGTGGGAGGGTATAAAACTAAATAGCCATGTTTTATGTCTTAGCATTTTCATGAATAGTCTGTAATATATGTCTGTTTTTCCTTTCAGTATAAACTGCTATCATGTCTTCGAACAAAAATCCACTTGCTGCTATACTGGATAGCAACAAGTTCACTGGCACGAACTACAAAATTGGCTTCGAAATCTCAAGACTGTCTTGGCTTCGGAGAAACTTCTCTACACGTTAGAGAAAAGCCCTCCGAAGGAGGCCTCTGCCAATGCCAGTCCTGAGGAGCTGACAAAATTGGAACAAATGGTGGGACGATGAGCTTAAGAAACGGTGCTGTATGATGGCATCTATGTCCAACGAATTGCAGCGGTGATTCGAGGAGATGGGGTATGTTGCTGCCGTACACCTTCACCTCAAGGAGCTGTATGGGGAGAACTCTCGGACTGAGAGGTTCACCAGTATCAAGGAGCTCATGACGAGCCGCATGCACGAGGAGACTTCGATCCGCGAGCATGGGGTCCGTATGATTGGGCTCATTGAAAAGCTAGTGGGTCTCGAAATCTCGCTTCCACATGAACTGTCTGTGGATTTGCTTCTTTTCTCCCTCTCTGCTGCATTCAACCCGTTTGTGGTCAACTTCAATATGAACAAGCTGGATGTCACCCTTGAAGAGATGGTAAACATGCTTGTCGTGTTTGAGGGGACCATAAAGAAGGACAAGCCTGTCCTCCTTTTGGGATCTTCTTCATCTGGGCCCAAACGCAAGGGTAAGAAGAGTTCTGCCCCTGTGAAGGAGGAGAAGCCCACCAAGAAGCCCAAGACAAGAGCTCCGAAGCTGAACAAGTCTAAGGATGTTTGCCACCATTGCCACAAGTCTGGGCATTGGAGGAGGAATTGTCGGGATGACCTCGAGCAGTTGCGAACTGCAAAAGGTAAATATGTCTCTTAACTCGACTTCTTTGGTACTTGATCCGTGGATCTCATATCTGCAATGACTTGTAGGTAATGAAAAGAAGTCGGCGTCTTAGGGAGGTGAGACCCACTTGAGGCTTGGAAACGGAGCAAGGGTTGCGGCCGAAGCAATAGGAGATGTATGTTTATTTATTCATTCCAATTATAAGTTTTTATTGAAAGACGTTTTATATGTTCTAGAATTAATACAAAACATTATTTCCGTTTCTATGCTTGATAGTGATGGATATTCTTGTCATTGTGATAATTCGATTTGTAATATTCACAAGAATGCATGTTTATTTGGAATTGGAGAACGTGAAAACTATCTTTACAACTTAAAATTGAGAGAAGTTCCAACTCACGATGTGGAAACACATACAACAACAAACAAAAGAAATACGATAATCTAAACCCGGCACAACTTTGGCATGCTAGGCTAGGTCATATTTCCTTAAAGAGATGAACAATTTGGTTAGGAACTACATATTTAATATGTACGATATTAACTCCTTACCAACTTGTGAGTCATGTCTCAAAGGAAAAATGACAAATTGTCCTTGAAGGACAAGCCTGAACATGCTCAAGGCTTATTGGATTTGATCCATACTGATGTGTGTGGCCCGCTTAGTATTGGTACTAAGTCCGGTCACACCTACTTCATCATCTTTACCGATGATTACTCTAGGTATGGGTACTTGTACTTACTTAAGCACAAGTTTGAATCCTTTGAAAGGTTCAAGGAGTTCAAAGCTAAAGTAGAAAATCAACTAGGAAAAAGTATAAAAACCCTTCGATCCGATCGAGATGGAGAATACTTGAGTGCCGAATTTCAAGACTATCTTAAGGAGAATGGGATTCTCTCACAATGGACCCCTCCGGACACACCACAACTCAATGGTGTAGCAGAGTGTCGTAATCGAACCTTGATGGACATGGTTCGATCTATGATGAGCTTCACTGAACTTCCTGCCTCGTTTTGGGGCTATGCGCTCGAAACGGCGGTAATTTTGTTGAACAATGTCCACACCAAGGCAGTGGATAAAACTCCATATGAGATATGGATGGGCAAGCCACCCAAGTACTCGTACTTGAGGATTTTGGGATGTCATGCTTACGTGAAGCAGACAGTGGGAGATAAGCTGGATCATAGATCCATCTTATGCTACTTAGTTGGGTATCCAAAGAATTCGATTGGATACTGTTTCTACTATCCCAGTGAAACAAAAGTGTTTGTTTCTATAAATGCCACCTTTTTGGAGAAGAAATTTCTACTTGATAGAAAATGCAAGATAGTAGAACTAGAAGAAGTTTCAGAACCAACTGAAGTACCAAGTGAATCTCCCACACCTCAAGAACCAATCCTTTATATGGACACACCTAGGAGATCTGAAAGGGTTCCTAGGGCTCCTGTTAGATATGGTTTCCTGCTTGAAGATGATCAAAGTAATCAAACTGTTGGATATGATCCAAGAACCTTCAAGGAGGTGCTTTCCGATGCTGGTTCTAATTTGTGGCTTGAAGCAATGCAATCTGAGATTGAATCAATGCATTCGAGCCTAGTTTGGACTCTTGTAAATCCTCCCGAATGAATAGTTCACACTAGATGCAAATGGATATACAAGAGAAAACTTGGGTCTGATGGTAAGGTACTGACCTACAATGCGCGACTAGTTGCAAAAAGTTACACTCAAAGGCAAGGTGTTGACTATGATGAAACCTTTTCGCCAGTTGAAATGTTCAAGTTGATTAGAATCCTTCTAGACATAGCTGTATGGTACGACTATGAGATATGGAAAATGGATGTGAAAATTGTGTTCTTAATGGAGACATTAAGGAAGAAATCTTTATGACTCAGCCTGAGGGTTTCACATCCGTAGGAAGTGAGCATAAAGTATGCAAACTTCATAGATCGATATATGATCTCAAGCAAGAATCGAGAATTTGGAACCTGAGGTTTGATGAAACAATTAAAGAATTTGGTTTCATCAAGAATCCTGAGGATCCATTTGTGTATAAGAAGGTAGTTAAGAATGCTGTGGTTTCACATCCGTAGGAAGTGAGCATAAAGTATGCAAACTTCATAGATCGATATATGATCTCAAGCAAGAATCGAGAATTTGGAACCTGAGGTTTGATGAAACAATTAAAGAATTTGGTTTCATCAAGAATCCTGAGGATCCATTTGTGTATAAGAAGGTAGTTAAGAATGCTGTGGCATTCCTTGTACTTTATGTTGATGACATTCTACTCATTGGGAATGATGTAGGAATGCTGCAATCAACTAAAGTATGGTTATCTGATAGATTCTTGATGAAGGACATGGGTGAAGCATCCTATATTCTGGTCATACAGATCTATAGAGATAGATCGAAAAGGATGATCGGACTCACCCAAGCGACCTACATCGATACCATAGTTAAGAGGTTCTCTCTGCAAGAGTCCAAGAGAGGGCACCTAACTATATGCCATGGGGTTACTCTATCAAATTCTATGTGTCCGAAAACTGATGAGGAGATAGAGAGTATGACACGTGTGCCATATGCCTCGGCAATAGGTAGTATTATGTATGGTATGATCTCGACCAGACCGGATGTTGCATATGCTCTGGGTGTCACGAGCCGCTACCAAGCCAACCCCGTCCAAATGCATTCGAAGGCTGTGAAAGATATTCTAAAGTACTTACGAAGGACTAAGAACATGTTCATGGTCTATGGGGGTGGTGAACTGAAATTGGAAGGCCACACAGATTCTACCTTCCAATGCGATGTGGATGACTCGAAGTCAACCTCTGGATTTGTATTCATACTCAATGGTGGTTTTGTCTCTTGCAAGAGTTCCAATCAAGACATCATCGCGGATTCAACCACTGAGCCTGAGTACATCGCAGCATCAGCTGCTGCTAAAGAGGCGGTTTGGATGAGGAATTTTTTCCAAGAGTTGGGCATAATTCCTGAACGAGTTGATCCAGTCCCGGTGTACTGTGACAACACAGGTGTCGTTGCACAAGCAAAGGAACCTAGGTCTCACCAAAGATCCAAACACGAGGAAATACCACATAATCCGAGATATTGTGGCTAGAGGTGACATAGCAGTCGAGAGAGTCGCCTCTGCAGACAACATTGTTGACCCACTTACGAAGCCCTTGCCAAGATCATTGTTTGAAAAAACATCAGGAAGCAATGGGACTACGTCTCATGAGTAGTTGGCTTTAGGTCAAGTGGGATATTGTTAGAGTAGGTGTCCAACTAGCCAACTTGTGGCATTTGGGTTCTTTTTGACTCTGTATAAAATGATCTTTATTTATGAAAATCGTATATTTATGGCATTCTTTATCTTCATTATTACGAGTACAAATTCTTGAATAAAGACCTTGAATGCACTATAGTGTATAAATGTGATAGTGGATTTGATTGTTATCATGAAACACTGTTAGAGTAGATGCCCAACTAGCCAACTTGTGGCGTGTGGGTTTATAGACTCTTGTATATGACAATCTTTATATATGATATTCGCATTTATTCATATGGAATTCTTTACTTTCATTGTGTGTATAATGATTTACAATTGCGTTGAGTAAAGACCTAGAATGCACTAAAGTGTATGTTAGATGTGATAGTGGGTATGACGGCTATCATGAAACACATCTAATAGTCACTGTGTATTCTAAACTGCACTGGTTGCGCGACATCGGGCGCAGCATGCGCGCGGCTATGCGCCGCCCTCCGCACGTGAAGATCGGCCGCTCGTGCACCTCGGCCGCCGCTGCGTCGTGCGCCTGTCGTGCGATGATGCGCGATGAAGTTGTGCGTGCTGGCCGGACGTTGCGCGCCGCTCGTTGCTCGGTGGCCGATGGTCGTAGCACTCGATGATGCGCGCCATGGCCGAACGAAGTGAAGCTTGCTGGTCGACGCTTGCGGCACGATGGCTGCGCGATGGGCGAGCTGCTGCGCGCGGCCGTGCGTCGCGCTTGGCGCGGGTCGCGCGCTGCCGCCGCAAATTTTTGTTGGTGGCGGCCGCCGGCCGGCCGCCGCTCCGGCGAAGCTCCGGCGATGTCGTGACGGCTGATTTCTTCTAGGGTTTGGTTCGGGCCTGTCCCGGGCAGCCCGTGAAGTTTTCGGGCAAGTACACGATGTCGGGCCCGGTTTTGGTCGATTTTGAAATTTTAAGTTTTTGGGCCTAGAATTGTTTTAAGCCCAATTTGATACAATTAAAATTAGTAAAATGTGATTTTAATTATAAAATATGATTTTATAATAAAATATAATTTTGTTGATTAAAATTTGTTTTTATCGGCAAAATACGATTTTATTATAAAATACAATTTCGTAATTAGAATATGATTTTACGATAAATAATTAGATTATTTAAATTATGCATGTTAATTAGATTAATTGCATGATTGGGGTGATCGAGAGCCGTGCCCAATGTGTTAGGTGTATGCAATAGGTTTAATGTGATTTCGGTTTTATATATTTGATTATCATTTAAAGTGGGCCTGTTTGTGGCCCGTTCCCACCCCACGATAAAAGTATCCCTTATTTGTCATAGTAAATTTAAATGTAAAATTACTAGATTTAGTGGGAGGACATCCGAAGACGGTGCGGTGGACGATCAAGATATTGAAGACCGAAGATCTGTAAAACCGGAAAGCATTGTAATAGGATTGCATTCCATATTGCATTACCCCTAGGATTGGACCCAGGTCCGTGGCTGGCAACCACGGACCGCATAGCTCTCGCGATCGATCATCCCAATGTTTATTTATATATTTGATATATAGATTAAATGAATACGCATGTTTGCATGTTTTAAATTAGATTTAAATATGCATGAGACCAAATTTTTCAAAAAATAAAATCCCTCGTTTTAAATTTGATTTAAAACTTATATCAAGATAAAAAGTTTATTCGATAAACTAAAGGGTATTTAAAATTATTTAAATTAACCCTACCTTCCATCAACAATGGGTGTACGTCGATGCTACCCGTATACATAGCCC
>KV011787.1:275923-300750 GCA_001598015.1 Dorcoceras hygrometricum
CTAGTTGGTCATCTACTCTAACAATCTCCCACTTGCCCTAAAGCCAACTACTCATCAGACGCAGTCCCATTGTTTCGCGATGTTTTTCAAACAAGGGTCCTGGCAAGGGCTTCGTAAGTGGATCAGCAACGTTGTCCGCAGAGGCGACTCTCTCAACTGCTATGTCACCTCTAGCCACAATATCCCGGATTATGTGGTATTTCCTCAGTATGTGTTTGGATCTTTGGTGAAAAGCCAACTACTCATCAGACGCAGTCCCATTGTTTCGCGATGTTTTTCAAACAAGGGTCCTGGCAAGGGCTTCGTAAGTGGATCAGCAACGTTGTCCGCAGAGGCGACTCTCTCAACTGCTATGTCACCTCTAGCCACAATATCCCGGATTATGTGGTATTTCCTCAGTATGTGTTTGGATCTTTGGTGAGACCTGGGCTCCTTTGCTTGCGCAACAAAATCATGCACTCAACGCAATGATTTACAATTGCGTTGAGTAAAGACCTAGAATGCACCATCAGGCCCAAGTTTCCTCTTGTATACCCATTTACACCCAATAGGAACAATTCCTTCGGGAGGGTTAACGAGAGTCCAAACTTGGTTAGCATGCATTTAGTCAAACTCAGACTGCATTGCTTCAAGCCACAAATTAGAATCAGCATCGGAAATTGCCTCCTTGAAAGTTCTTGGAGAAGATCCAACAACTTGATCAGATTGATCATCTTTAAGGAGAAAACCATATCTCTCAGGAGCCCTAGGAATCCTTTCGGATATCCTAGGTGCGACCATTTCTGGTATTGGCTCTGTAGGTGCAGGAGACTCACCTGGTACTTCGATTGGATCTCGAACCTCTTCGAGTTCTACTATTCTACCCTTTCTATCAAGTAGAAATTCCCTTTCCATAAAGGTGTCATTCCTAGAAACAAACACTTTTGTTTCGCTGGGATAGTAGAAGTGGTATCCAATGGAATTCTTTGGATACCCAATGAAGTAGCGTAAGATGGATATCATATCCAGCTTGTCTCCCACTGTCTGCTTCACATAAGCAGGACATCCCCAAATCCTCATAAATGAGTACTTGGGTGGTTTGCCCATCCATATCTCATACAGAGTTTTATCCACTGTCTCGGTGTGGACATTGTTCAACAACATTACCGCCGTTTCGAGCGCATAGCTCCAAAACGAGGTAGAAAGTTCAGTGAAGCTCATCATAGATCGAACCATGTCAAACAAGGTCCGATTATGACGCTCTGCTACACCATTGAGCTGTGGTGTGGCAGGAGGGGTCCACTGTGAGAGAATCTCATTCTCTTTCAGATAGTCTTGAAATTCAGCACTTAAGTATTCACCACCTCGATCAGATCGAAGTGCTTTAATACTTTTGCCTAATTGATTTTCTACTTCAGCCTTGAATTCTTTGAACCTTTCAAAGGATTCAGACTTGTACTTCATCAAGTACAAGTATCCATACCTTGAGTAATCATCGGTAAAGGTGATGAAGTATGTCTGACCGTATTTAGTACCTATACTAAACGGGCCGCACACATCAGTATGGATCAAATCCAATAGGCCTTGGGCACGCTCACCCTTGCCCTTGAAGAGTTGCTTGGTCATCTTTCCATTAAGACAAGATTCACAAGTCGGTAGGGAGTTCATGTCTGACAGATCAAACAAGTCACTCATAACCAACTTGTTCATCCTACTTAGAGAAATATGACCTAGCCTGGCGTGCCAAAGTTGTGCTGGTTTCAAGTTATCGTGTTTCCTTTTAATCGTTGTTGTGTGTGCTTCGACGTCGCGAGTTGGAACGTCTTTTAATTTTAAGGTGTATAAATCGTTTTCGCGTTCCCCAATTCCAATTAAACATTCATTCTTGTAAATATTGCAAATCGAATTAGCAAACATACAAGAATATCCATCACTATCAAGCATAGAAACAAAAATAATGTTCTTTATTAATTCGGGAACAAATAAAACGTTTCTCAACAACAACTTAAAATCAGAAGACAGAAATAAATAAACATCTCCTATAGCTATTGCAGCAACTCTTGCTCCATTGCCAAGCCTCAAGTGGGTCTCACCCTCTCTCAGACGTCGGCTTCTTGTCATCACCTGCAAATCATTGCAGATGTGAGATCCACATCCGGTATCAAGTACCCAAGAAGTCGAATTAAGAGATATATTTATTTCAATGTAGAACATACCTTTCGCAGTTCGCAACTGCTCGAGGTACTCCTTGCAGTTCCTCCTCCAATGCCCAGCCTTGTGGCAGTGGTGGCAAACATCCTCATGCTTATTTGGTTTTGAAGCCTTTGCCTTTGGCTTCTTGGCGGACTTTTCCTCCTTCGCAGGAGCAGAACGCTTCTTGCTTTTGCGTCTGGGCCCCTTCTTCGCAGAGGAAGAAGAGCCCAGAAGGAGGACGGGTTTGTCCTTCTTTATAGTCCTCTCAAACACTACAAGCATGTTAACCACCTCTTCAAGGGTGGCTTCCAGCTTGTTCATGTTGAAGTTGACCAAAAAGGGGTCAAATGCAGCAGGCAGTGAGAGGAGAAGTACATCCACAGACAGCTCGTGTGAAAGTGCGATATCAAGGCCCGACAGCTTTTCAACGAGCCCAATCATACGAACCCCATGCTCGCGGACCGAAGTCCCATCGCGCATGCGGCTTGTCATAAGCTCCTTGACAGCCGTGAACCTCTCATGTCGAGAGTTTTCCCCGTACAGCTCTTTGAGATGATGAAGTATGTTAGCAGCATATTTCGTCTTCTCAAAACGCCGTTGCATTTCATTGGACATCGATGCCATCACATAATGAGAGTCTAATCTCGGATAGTCACTGTGTGTTCTAAATGAGTTTCTAGTCGATTGGACCACCCAAAAGATGATAAGGGCCGCCCGAACTTGAGACTAGCATCTGCTATGCAAAGTACCATGTTTCATTGGTAGAGAACATAGTGATGTTCTGAGCATGTAGATGGATAGTGACCTGGTGATCCATCGAACTACCCTTGTTCGAACTTTCCAAGTGGTTATCATTTGTCGAGTGGATTGAGTCCGAGGTCTTGGTTGTACAGATTAGTCCTCACTACTCGCAACTTCATTGAGACTCTACATGATAGGTGCCTCACTTTGACCCGTTTACCGACTCAGTTGGGGTCATCAGGTGGCGGGATTGGATGAGGTCCCGATGCATGTAGGAGTCGATGCTTTGTTGTCGATGATTCACCGCTCGCCTTTGTGCCTGGATATCCTATGCTATCTGAGGAGATAATAGTGTGACAAATCTCTGGCCAGAGTACTAGATGTGTTTTAGGTAAATGAGTTTACCTAGTAGCACATGCGATGTCACTATTTGATCTCCAAGATGTATACATGGCTATCGAATCTCTAGGAACTCTCGATTTACCAATGGTCGTTGATTTGATTAGGATATTTGAGCTGAAAGGACCGTACTGTACGCTAACCATGACCAATTGGTTCTTGCAGGAACTATCAGTGATACCTAGGGGATCATGGGGCGATGTTGCTAGACGTTTTACCATGATTCGATGGGTTAGTCCGAAAATATGTTTTCGGAGTCACAAAGAGTTGTGAGCACACAGCTAGTTGTATCCCGGGACCATTGAGGGTCACACAAGTACTGGTTTCTCAATTCCTGTATGAAAATTGTGCTCAATTTGTTGAGTATAGTAGAAGAAATGATGGAAGTGTGACTTCCTAAAATTAGCTGGGTAAGTATAACTTTCCTTAAAGCTAACAGGGGCCTCACTGCTATTTTGGATTAGGTGGTCTGAAAAATTGTTTTCACATCATAATGTTCAGTTTTGTAAACTGTGCAGATCGGTACGATCTGATCATCGATCGAGATTATGATGAAGCCACAACGATGGACTTGAAACCAATGTTCCTTGAGCCAGGGCCTGACCCAGGCCCATTAACCTGGTTTAAGCCCATGAAAAATTCATAAATAGGGGTTGGGGTTTTATTCACTCCAAGTTGTTTTGCAAACTCTCCCCTTCAGTTATTTTTTTTCCCTTCGCCTCCTCCTCATTTCCCTTCGCCGCCGCCGCACTGTCGCCGTCGCTGTCGGAATTCGTTCCAACCACCTTCAAGTGAGGATTCCATCGTGAAATCTTCACTGATTTTCACTAGAAAATCTGTGAAGGAATTGAGATTTTGGTCGTGGATCGGATTAGGCGTTCAATCAACCGTTCAACCATTGAAGTGTTATCTCCCTTGTGGAATAGTCGGAGCCACGCGCCTAGTCGTCTGAGGTAACTTCCTAAACATCTTATGTATGTTTAGATTCTTATTTTGTGTATTGACCGTTCCTAGGGTGTTCAAGTTTTAAAATCCCGCTGCGCCTCGGGAGCGAGATCCGGATCCGCCGCTGTGCCAACATAAATGACCCGGTAGATACACTTCTCTTCAATCGAGGATGAAATTACGTTCCATTAAATGCTTTTCCACAGTTTTGACTTCTGTCTACAGAGTCCAGTACCATCTTATGCCGAATTGGAAACCTTCGAGTTTCTCAAAAAATATCTCTCTGTCCATTTTGCTGCACCTAGAGCCTTACAATCTGATCTTCAATCTTGACAGGAAGTTATTTCCTCTTTTTAGCTTTCAACGGCTCTGTTAATTCAGGTGAATTTTAGAGACTCTTTTTGGCTTGAGCAGTGCTGCTTTGCCTTCGTTTGTACTGAATCTGAAGTGATGCATACGAAAAGCTTTGTTTGACTAGCTCCGGCCTGATATCTGCGTTATACCTCTGAGCTGGTCTCTAAATCGGTCCTTTGATCTGCTCTTTGCTTCTTATTCGTTTCGCTCTGAACTTTCTGCGCTTCTTCTTCCGATCTGATCCAGCTCTGACCTGCGCACTAGATTAAATTGTTAGAAATATAAGAGCATGTTTTGTGTTTGTCAAAATCCATATTTGATCAGCTACACAGATCCAACAAACATATTCTCTATAAACCATATAATATAAATATGTGCTCAATTTAACCTATAAACTACCTAAATTGGGACATCATGTATTTAGTTTGACCCCTACACTCAATTTGGTAAGAAATATATAATTGACCTTCTAGAGCCCCCATAAAACAAAGTTATATGATATTTTATTACAGTTCTATTAGTAATAATCAATTATACATACAAGTTGTATTTATCGTAATACTCATGGGTATTCATGAAACAGTAGGATACTTAATTTGATATTATATTAATTAGCATTCTTTGTAATACTTAATGGTACTATAAAACAACAAGATGAATAGGAATGTTTGCAATAGCTTATAGGAAGCACTTTCACCATGGAAGTGCTTTGGAGTGTTTGCTAAAAACTTATAATTAACAAGGTAGAAGTAATTTAGAATGTTTGTGAATACTGCTTCTACTTCTACTTATGTTTCTACTTCTATGATTTATATTCAAAAGCTAGAAGTAAGATTGAGATGTTTTTGTTTTCTACTTCTATCTTTTTATTATAGATCATACAAGTTGAAGTATAAGTAGGGATATAAGTAGATGTTCACAAACACTTCAAAATATTTTTACTTTGTTATAATTCACGAAGGTGTTCATCAAATTCTAAAGCATTTCCATCGTGGAAATGCTTCTTAAAAACTCTTACAAACACTATATTAATTTGATATTATACTGTTTAGTATGCATTTCTAATATTTATTGATAATTATCTATTATATTTATTAGTATTCTTTCTTTAAACTCATTATTATTAATAATAATTTTTTATGAACGTCGTTCATATTTAAGAGTATCCTTTCATTATTACTTATTTTAATCATTAATAAGATTTACTATTGGTATTCATTCACATATTTATTGTTAGTCATGAAATATAACAGGATACTTAAATAGATATTATGTTAAGTTTTCATTAATAATACTTATTGCTAATTATTCATTACACTATTAGTATTTCTTATCATTATAGCTAAGATATCTTGAATTACATTTTATTTCAACTGTATATTTACTCGTATTCCATGATCAGTGGGTAACATGACTCAGTTTATGGTGTCAACTTGAATATTTATTATTTTATGATTACAAAGTTAAATATTCAAATCGATAAATCAAATTTCTTGAATCCCAGATTAGGTACTTTTTAGGTAAAAATAAGTACTTATTCAAATTACATGATGACTATCTTGACCACATGAAATATATATAGTATTTTCTTACAAAAGTTGAGTACTAAAATAACCGGATAAAGCATTTTGAATCACAAATTAAGTAATTTAAAATTAAAAGTAAGTATTTACTCGTTAGTACATGATAACATTCGTGACCACATAAATAATATATACATATTAAAGAATGGTAATTAAAAATCATAAAAATGAGTTTATAAGGAGTTATAACTATATATCAAAGGTTGTCATATATCAATTCTTAAAATATATTTCATATGGACTGAATTATAATCCAAATATTGACAGAGGTATTTTTTATAATATATCCTTAAAATAACAGTAGTTATTAATTATTCCCTTTCGGTTCGTCTAGGTCTCAAAAGAAAATGGTTTACTATTGTCGGTTCATATAGGTAAAAAAAAGGGTTTAATCTTTTTTTTTGGTTTTATATAAGTTAATTAGGTTTCATACTTTTCACTTCTAGTATTGTTTCATTAGCATGATATAAGACGTCATGTCATTAGCAAGGTCTGATAATAAGGCTCTGTTTGTTTCAAGTAATTATATCTTGATAAGTTGCCACATCAGTCCTCATCTGATATTTGTTTTGTTTTTAAAAATTTATTCTATGTCCAAGGGCCCGACACTAACTATTGTGTTGTATATACTACACATCCCTCGCGTGTTCTGAGGTGAGTTATCTCATCTGCTACAGTGTCTGGATTTACCATGTACTTTACTATATTACCCTTCAATAATTGAAGAAACCCTTCACATCTCAGTCTGAACAAAAAGAAGAGAACTACGGCAGCAGATCCTGCACAGATTCCTGAAGCTTGGCTGATCAATGAATTTGGGAAGGTAAAATCACAAAATTTGAAGGATAGCGTAAAGGTTAGCTCCTCAAATTTCCAATTTATTCTTCAAGTGTCGTTTAGATGTATGAAGGTTGAATAAATCACGCATGTTCCTTCACTCAATCGTTCAAGCTAACCTGCAGGTCACAAAATCGGGTTGTAAGTGTCAAGCTAACTTGGGTTGTAATTATTTTCCATAGGTCGCAACATCGTTTAAGTTGCGGCTGTTGATTTCTTTACTCCAAAATTTGTCTGATTGGTCTCTGCTAAACTGGACCTTTTCCAGGTCTGATCTGATACTCAATATAAATCTAATATGGAAACCATTCCTCTGAGTTGTTCTGTAAACTGATAATATAAATACTGACCTGAGAACTGAGCTCTTCACGCTCTGATCTGAAAGCTTATATGCTCAAAGCTGAAAGCTGTTCGTATGGTCTGCGCTGTTTTCTGAGATGATCCTCTATGAAGCTCCTTCTAAGCAGATTCCTCCACTTAAGCATTGTTCTGATCTCGAAGATCCAATCTGATCTGTTCTATGTCACTCTAATATGTTCGTCTTGCTCTGAACTGAACTGCGACATTGTAAACTGATCTGCTTGTCCTGAGATGAAATACGATGCTCTAAGATGATAGCGACGTTCTAAGATGATCTGCTTGTCCTGAGCTGAATAGAGACGCTCTAAGATGACGTTCTTGTCCTGAGCCAAATAACATCGCTCTAAGCTGACCTGCTTTTCCTGAGCTGAATAGCGGCACTCTAAGCTGATGTGATTGTTCTAAGCTAAATATCATCGCTCTAAGCTGCTCGTCTTTCTCTGAGTTGATCTGCGTCGTTCTGAGCTGATCTGCTTGCTCTAAGCTGAAATGCGACGCTCTAAACTGGTCGACTTGCTTTGAGCTAATCTGCAACGCCTGAGCTGATCGACACGCTCTGAGCTGATCTATGATGCTCTAGTCTGTTCTGTTCAGCTCTACATCATACTGTTGTAATCTGTTCGATTCGGGTTCTTGTATTTGTTATCACTAAAACTTAAATTTTACTCTTAATATGATCCCGTAAGCTTAGGTCGTAAGCTATGCTCGTAAGCTTAACTCGTAAGCTGCTGAAGCCGCAATCTGTGCCTGGGTGCTTAGGTCGTAAGCTATGCCCCTAATCTTAGGTCGTAAGCTATGCTCCTAAGCCTAGTCGTAAACTTCTTAAGTCGCAAGTTGTGCCTGTTACTGCTTAAGTCGCAATCTGTTCCCGGGTGCTTAGGTCGTAAACTTAGGTCGTAAGCTTCGGTTGTAAGCTTACGCCCGTGAGCTTAACTCGTGCTGATGATTTCGCAAGCTGTCTCCCAGGTGTTACCACAGTGGTAATCAAAGGTCAAATCCAAGTCATAAGGGATAGCACGATTCGCTATCAGGATTTTTTTAGGACATTTTCGGTAATTTGCACTTCATTTATACTGTATTTTTTCGAAAATGTCAAATTATTCTAATCAATGTAATAAAAGGTTGTATTATATATCACATTCTATTAATTATCGACATCTTTCCTCTCATTATCCCCCACATATCTAATCATTTATTATTCTGATCACGTATAACAGACCGAGCCTAATTAGTATCTAATATCATGTTATCAATGTTTGACGTCATGTCAGGATGCAAGCGTCAAAGACGAAGGCATGAAAGGAAAGTAGATCAATTTTTTATATTATCATTACCTAATGAAAATTTAATGAGTAGTAGGACTAAAAATAAAATTTAGAACAACTTACAAAATGGTTAACAATTTTGTTTCTAGAACTCAGTCCAAGAAGGGAACTCGAAACATTATTGTTTTAAAAGATGATAAGAATATTATTTTTAGGATCTGTTGGACCTGTGAGAGGCAAGTAACAAGGCAATCGATAGTTAATTAGGTTTCATTGCCGTGAGAGGGATATAGAAGCTGGACACGTTATTTGAAGGTGAGAGTAATGTTTGAAGTTATTTTTTCGGGAAAAAGAATAATGTTTGTATTTATAATATATTATTTACATTTAGTGGAGAATATACAGGTTTTAATACTATTAGGTTTCATTGCCGTGAGAGGGATATAGAAGTTGGCCACGTTATTTGAAGGTGAGAGTAATGTTTGAAGTTATTTTTTCGGGAAAAAGAATAATGTTTGTATTTATAATATATTATTTACATTAATAATAATACTATTATTATTTAATAAAATTCATATTAGTATTCTTATTTCATACATATTTAGATGAATAAAAGTCTTCCAAACTACGTAATAATCTAATAACATTTATATGCATATATATATTGTTCTTTAATAATATATTATGGAGTAATAATAATATGTAATAGTATATATAGAGTATCCGATATATTAGAAATATATATGTTTTAATAATATAGATTAATAAATAATATATATATAATATTAGAGGCGAGGATGTGGATCCCCGTCCCCGAACCATCCTCGCGGAAATGAGGATGGGATCCCCGAATTATTCGAGGACGAAGATGATAATGACAAAACCGACCCATCCTGGCTCGTTGCAATCCCTAAATTTGGACAGAAGTGATGAGGGCCACTTTTCTTTTCACATATTACGGAAAATATGGCATTGTACACTTTTGCCATGTTGGCAGAAACTCCTATTTTGTCGGCACATTTTTTAATAGAGATTAGAGAATAATAAAATAGAAATATCTTTTTTGCATTGTTATGAATAAGGGATTGTTTGATTCAAATTGAACAATTTGAAGTATTTATTTCAAACATAGGATTAAGAAATACATTTACTAACTGCAACGAAATGAATGCCATGAACTTTTTACTCATATCATACCCCTACAACTAGCTAACGTTCAATATTCACTTACAAAAAGATATCGGATAAAATAATGAAAAATCAAAATGAGGAAAAAGGAAACTAAAGTGATATGTGTTTTCAATTAAGATGGGCAGTACTTTTTGAATAAAAAATATCAATAACATCAAGATATATTGTCTCCTCCTATCGGAATATACATTATCTTGAAAATTCAGTTCAGATTCAAAGACTAGATACCTCTTTCTATTTACACCTCTCATAATCCAAACATGTTATAATGCTATTCAACCATTTTAAAATTTAATTTAAGTGTTAATTAACATTTATATGTGTGTATATATAGGAAGAGCCTGGCATGATCTGTCACCCGAATCGAGATAGGGCCATGCATTTATTGCTGTGGAATGGTGCATCCACCCAACCAGCAGTTCTGCAACTCCAAATGGCCAAATCTTGAATAAATTTGCAATGCTGTTTGTTATATTCATTTCTTCTTCACTTAAACAAACATTACTTGGCATTATATGTTGGGATTTGTAATTATATAGTTTTGTTTGAGAGGAAAGAGTACATAAATATCATACATGGAGATGAGTAAAGGACTTACTTTGTCTCTCTTTCTTGTTATATTTTTCGTGTTAGATTTTGGATTCCACCATGTTAATGCCACGACTCTGGGCAGCATAAATCCACAAAATTACGGTGGCTGCATCGGTTGCTCCCGGCCACCGGAACCACCCCCGGCTGTGTGTCCTGAACCTATTCCCTCTCCGCCGCCACCTCCTCCTCCTCCACCGCCACTCCCCGTGTGCCCTGAACCTACTCCCCCCTCCTCCTCCACCTCCTCCTCCAACCCCACCATCTCCTCCGCCTCCACCCAAGCACTATCCACCCCCATCATCTGCACCACAGAAGTTGCCTCCTCCTCCTCCTCCTCCACCCAAACAGTATCCACCTCCACCACCAAAGTCCCCACCCCCTCCTCCTCCACCAAAGCACTATCCACCCCCACCATCTCCGCCACCGAATCCCCCTCCTCGTCCTCCTTCCCATCCAGCCTCACCTCCACCCCCGAACTCACCCAGCACAACACCACCTTACACTCCTCCAATTGAGCTCCAAAGAGCCTTACAGGTCATACAAAGATTCAAAAGTACAATAACATACGACCCACTTAGAATCACTGATACATGGACGGGCAACAGAATCTGCATAGATACCTCCACCTACAAGGGCTTCATCTGCGACACCACCATCAGCGACAACAAGCTCCGAGTCGCTCTCGTTAACTTCAACGGCTTCAATTTCGACGGAAATCCACTGGAGCTCACAAATTTCCTCGACGGCCTGTCAGACTTGATCATCTTCCATGCAAACTCCAACAACTTCACCGGCGAAGTACCCTCTGGGATCTCTAAGGTCTCTTCTCTATTCGAACTTGATCTAAGTAACAACGAGCTCAAAGGAGGCTTCCCAAAAGCAGTCCTAACAGCTACAAATCTTACATTCTTGGACCTCAGATTCAACAAACTCACAGGACAACTCCCACCGCAGGTGTTCACATTAGACCTCGATGTTCTCTTCCTAAACAACAACCAATTAGTCGGAAACATACCACAGAACCTCGGCCAAACTCCTGTACTATATCTCACCTTAGCGAACAACAATTTCCAAGGCCCGATCCCGAAAAGCATCGGTCAGGCTTCGGACACATTGCTCGAAGCCTTATTGCTGAACAACAAGCTTTCCGGTTGTCTTCCTTATGAGATTGGATTGCTGCGAAAGACCAGTCTTTTCGACGTGAGCCAGAACCTTCTCACAGGCCCGATTCCTCAATCCTTCGGGTGCCTGGAAAATATGCGGTATCTGAACTTGTCTTACAATAAATTCTACGGCGCAGTTCCGGAATCTTTGTGCAGGCTCAGCGAACTCTCCGAGTTGACGTTGAAATTCAACTACTTCACACAAGTTGGACCCGAATGCAGGAAGCTGATAAAGAATGGAGTTCTTGATATCAAATTGAATTGCGTTTTGGATCTTCCAGAGCAGAGAAGCGCTGGAGAATGCGAATCTTTCTTTTTGATGCGCAACACATGTCCAGATCAGAAGTCCCTGGATTACATTCCATGCAAGATTAACTATTCCGCGTCGCCGGAGAAATCGACCCCGCACCGGAGATTGATTGATCAACCCAGAACTTATGCTGCTCTGCAGAGGCATTGAGATCGCGAAACTATAAATATTGTAATTGAACAAGAAAATTATATATTCATGTCGAGAAGAGGTCGTCATACTAGTATATCTTTAATTCTGCCGAATATGTTTCGAATATGTAATTAATGGACACACGTATTGTTGTGAAAGGAGAGTGATACAAAATCAATCTTCACTTAAAACTTCTTCAGCGATGATGCACAGATGCCTATGGAGATGGGACGATTTTTCATTTCTTGTAAAGTGGATTTGAGATTTGTATCACATAGGAGTGATGATCACTCGCTATTTTCTGAAAAGATTATCAAGGGAAGATGAGATACTAATAATTTTCAAAGGGAAACTGTAAATTTCCTTTGTAATTCTTGTTGATATGTTGTCTTTCTAGATTTTCTTCCTTTCTTCAATGGGACATGGACATGGTTCGATGTAATATGTATGTTGTGTGATATTGGTAGTCATATGGAAAAACAACTATATTTGTTAATTAAAATACAAAAGACAGAAGAGTAATACTGAAATCTGAAAATTTTTCGAAAGTTAAATTTGTTTAAAGGAAATACCTCTGCATAACCATTAGAACAGTGTTGTTGAGTTAAGCATGCATGAGTAAGAGAAGTATTGGGATGAGTGTTCCTTGAAAAAGTCTCATACGTCAAGATGCTGACGTTGCGTCGCTTGATCTATTTGACCAAGTGGCTTGTAAAAGTGTGATATCAAATCTTAACGAGTAATATTATCTCTAGTGAGGATATGACCAACGATCGGGAAAGGGTAAGACTGATTTCTAAAGGAAAGGAATCAGCGCGAGTAGTTAGACACACACCTTCCTGGACTCTTGGGACTAACAGCCCAACCCTGATGCACACAAGGTGCACTCAGTGCTGTCACATTATAGAAATATAAAGTTGCACATTGGCTAACAACTATAGCTTTTGTATAGTGGTAAGCGCTTGATCCTAACAAGTGTAAATGTATAATTATTATAAATTCTAATATTTTTAATATGAAATTTTTTTGTCCGTAAAAATAAACACTTTAGCTTCGTATTCTACTACACTTGCATTATGTAACAATTATTTGATTATAATACAAATTCAACAAATATAATTATTTAAACTGAAGCTTATAATTCTAGTTATCGCTAATATTCAATCATCAAAGTGGTTAAAGTCGACCTATAAATATTTTAGATGTAAATATAAATTATGATATTGATATGCATTTAATTAAGTTGAGAACTGATATGATGAGCAAATATTTATGTTTTTATTTCGTCTTTTTTAAAAGAAATATGTTTTTTTCAGTCGGTGGGCGCTTTGTCATGAATTTATTTCATAAAATATTCTAAGGCTACGTTTGGTAGGTAAGATGTGATTGATAAACAATAATTAGATTGAGTGATAAAGTTAAAAAAACAATGGGATATGTAATACATGAAATTTAGGGGCTTCTGTTTGGTTCGATTTTGAACAGAAGGATTAAACACTGTAGCTATATATCTTTTACCAAAATAACCTTAACATAGAAGATAACCCAATGTTCACTCCTTATCAGCTGTCGGCTATGAACATCAGTGTGGTAAGCCAAGACTGTGCTAGGACCAAAATTCTTCCACCTCATCCCATTCTTCCATTTTTTGGTACAAATTAGCCAAGACTGTGCTAAGACCAAAATTCTTGTGATTGATCTCAACCAATTATTTCACTGCATGCACACCCAAGTCGACACGTCTATGAATTTTACAGCCATTAAGAAACGCACAGCAGACAACCTCATCCGGAGGAATCCTCATCCCCTCCACCACTTGCATAGCCTCTTCTATTCGACCTGCTCGACAAAGAAGATCAATCAAGCACCCATAATGCTCAATTTGAGGCTCAATTCCGAACTCATTAATCATCATCTCATAATAATGTCGTCCCTCATCAACAAATCCTCCATGACCACAAGCATTTAGCAATCCAATAAAAGTTACTCCATCAGGCTTTACTTCATCCGTCCTTTGTAACATCTCTTGAAACATGCTAATTGATTCCTCAGTTTGCCTGTGCAACCCATAACAGTTTATCAAAGAATTCCAAGACATCAAATTTGTTTCTTTGGTATTATTAAATACCGTTCTAGCCATCCCATAATTCCCACATTTCCCATACATATCGATCAAACCATTTCTGACAAATAAATCCAAACTCAGTCTATTCCGACATACATGTCCATGAATGCATTTCCCCAAATGCAGCAAGCCTGCATGCCCAGACGCTGATAGCATAGACACTACTGTAACTTGATTAGGACTATTTCTCCCGCCCAATCCCTCCTCAGCAATCATCCTCCTGAAAAATTCAATAGCCTCCGAAAACAACCCGTTCTGAACGCACCCTGCAATTATACTATTCCAAAATTGCGTATCTCTAATATCCTTGGGCATTTCATCGAACAGCAAAACCGCATTCCCCACCAGGCCCACTCTCGAATATCCCGAAATCATTGCCATCCACGACATCACACCCTTGTCCGACATTTCTTCAAATCTCCTATTTCGGTGCCCTGTAGAAGAAATTCCATAAAATGCAGTTTTGATGACATTTCGCAGAGCCTGTTCAACGATTCCCTTTATCTGGACAACGGTTTGTAAGAAGGGTTAACAGGGTAAAATTGTAAAATTTACACAGTTTCTTTGAATCAACATATGTGGACTAATTATACCAAGTACTTCGAAGGGATTGTTAATCAGGCTAATTGAAGCAAAATACTGACCAATCACGGGCCAAAGGATTGCAGATTGTGTGCTAAAAACGAACCAAACACTGGATTATTTAACAATCCAGGGCTAATCCTGCTACCAAACGTAGCCTAAGTAGATAGTAGCCTACTGTCCAAGACTCGTAACTATTCTGATGTAACAGATTCATATAGAATTCCTAATTTCGATTCCATTTCCTTCTATTGTATAGCGTTTATCGAACAAAGTCAAAATGGGAAAAGGAGTAGGGGTTCAGAACCTTGATCGACATGGACATGGGTTGGGTCCATGCCCGAATCCGGGTTCGGGTTGATAAATCGTGCTTGGGTCATGACCGTGAAACATTAACGGCCCCCGTTTAGACCCGGGGTCCGGGCTAGTTTTTTTTTTTTTAAGAAAAAGGTTTTTTTTTTAAAAAAGAAATTTATTATGAAATAAGTGTTTATTAATTGGTTAGTAATTAGTTGTTAGTTGTTGGATCTCTAAATATTAAATAAAGTGATTAGACATGTTTATTATTTTAATCATTTTTCATTGTAAATATACACAAAAATATAAAAATTCTCTCATGCTTCAATTCTCTCGAAATTAAGAAAATTATAGAGAAATAATAATTTCCTATCAAAATAAAACTGAAAAGTTTATTTGAAGCAATTAAGGAGGTATTCAAGAATATTACAAAGGTAATTGTCAAATTTATTATTTTAATATTCCTTCTAATTATAACACGTTATCAGCACGATCACTCGAATTTTTTTTATATTCAATGTATAATATCATGTTACTATATTAAAAAAGTCACTAACATCTCATTATAATAACGTGATATGATTTACAAAATTTTATTGTTCATTATTATATAACTTATGTATAATATCATATTATTACATAAAGATGGCTATGCCACCTTAAAATAATAATGTGAGATGATATACAAAATTATTTAAATATAACTACCGGATATGCATCACATTATAACAATAAAATTATGTGAATACAATATGTTAGGATCGAAAAATAGATCGGGAGTTCCGGGGGATGAATGAACTCTTTTGCTAATTTTTTAAGAAAACTGTTTTAAAAAGATTTTACAGCCCTCAGCTAACCTCTAAGCTGAGTTATCAGCTTGAAGGATCTCAGTGTAAACTGTTATTTGTGTAACAAAAATATTTGTGCGGAAATAACACGATTCGACAGTGAACAGGTTGTAAATATAAATCGATAACTGAGTGCAGTAAATAAAAGGATTCAGGATTTGTTTCTAGAAATTCGAAGTTTAAACTCCTACGTCTCTCCTTCTTCCCTAATAGGAAGGATTTTCACTAGAAGATTTGATTATTACAGCACTTGTAATAACCCGGTCCGACAGCCAGCAGCTGCAGAACTCCTAGCATTCTTACAACAGAAACAGGCTGAAATACAACAATCAGCTCTAAGCTGTTCTAGCTTTACAAGCTCTCTCATGCTCTGTCTATGATATACAATGAAATCTTAATACTACAGAGTGAGTTTTGATAGATTGTGTGACACAGAAATTTTATAACAACAAGTTGTGTGTGTGTCACTCTTTGTGAGCTGGTTTGAGAATTGTAAACTCTGTTTCGCTCTTGTATGTTGTTCATGTTCACAATCTATTTGCAATCGTTCTATTCTCAATGCTCCTTCGAACTGATCTGCTTCTCCAATTTATACTCTTTGGATCAACGGTCTTTGGACACGGACTTCTCCTCCTTAGCTGGAATAGGCTTCACCAGCTTAGGCCTCTTGGTCCTCTGCTCTTCTTGATCTCCGGAGAGTAAGAGACACGGTGGATTCAGAACCAGATAAGCAAGAAGGAGTTTACGTTTAGCAGCTGCTCCACCTATTCTTGCTGCTGCTAGCATCGGCAGAGGACGCTTGTCATTGTCAGAGCTGGTCTCAGACCGTGACTTGGCTGGAGTAGCAGAGCTCCCTGCCACTATCTTCTTCGTTGGCTTTTCCTTTTTCGGCCTTGCGGCAGCTTCTGCCTTATCCCCAATAATTTTGCTCACATCACGAGCTTGAGGAGCAACCTGGTTCTTCTTCATATAAGTGAGAACATACTTGTTGTTCAACACTTTCAAGGGATGCAGAGCCATGGACTCCACAAGGTCCGCTTTTACCATTTTTTCCAACAGTATGTTGAGCTGCACTACATACCCTAGCGACTGCTTGCCAGGCGAGGACACTATGGAAAATAGGGTTTTAAACAGCACGTGCGCCCAGTTGATTTTCAGCCCAGCGCTGAAAGCTACCATTATCTCAAACTTCTCCATAGTCACCACATCGAAGGAACCGGCTTTCGCGGACAATGATTTCACCACAATGTCGTGCATCATCCTGTACTCCACTTTCATCTCCTTTTTCTTGTTGGAGGGCTTGAAAGGAACATCTGTAGCGGAAAACAACGCCTTCATATCGGCCACTGCTTTGACCGGAAGCCCAGTAATATCAACCAACCCCTCCGTTGGAATATGGAATGTCTCAGCAAATACATCCAAAGTTATCACAATTTTCCGATTCTCCATCGTGCTGACAATTGTCCATGCTATCACCGATGCATTGGCAAAAAAATGATTTAACGCCTCCTCAAACACTGATCCTAAAATCCCCAAAAATCCCTGAAGTCCAGATTTCTACAGAGACTGGAACATACTAACCATTCCCGCATCATCCATGATGAGCACTGACTGAAAGTTCATCTGCAAAGCATGAAAGAATCCATCTGAAAGTGTAGAGGGTTAGTAGATTTGAGTGAAAATAGGTTTGAGAAAAACTGTGATACACTGCTAGAATGCAAGAGAGAATTTGAAAAAGCGTACTGAAGGGTTAGAGGAGATTAAGGGTTTATAGTGTATGAAGATGAGAGAGAAAAAAGTAATGGACACGTGTCATCCCAAGATTTGAAAGACATTTGAAATTCTTAGAGGATGACCGTCCGATTTTAAAAGATAGAATAATCTCATCTGTTCGATTTTGCTGTACCGGCACAGAAAGATTAATTCAAACACCATGATAATATCGCACTGTATATATCCCTTAGCTGGATCAGATCAGCACGGAGCTGACTAGCTCGGAGACATTCAGTGGACTTTTGTTATTATCTGTTTGAATTACTTTGTTCCCCTGAAAAAGTGCATACAGAACGATATTAAGACATATATAAGAGACTTAAAATATTTCTAAAGTAGAAAACTTAGCGTCCGGTAGAGGCTTCGTGAAATTGTCAGCTACTTGCTGATCTATTGGAACATGCTCTACCCGAACGTCCTTTCTCAGAACGTGGTCTCTTGTGAAATAATGTCTTATATCAATGTGCTTGGTCCTAGAATGCAATACAGGGTTCTGAGTTATGGCTATGGAACTCGTGTTGTCAAAGAAGATGGATGCTTCAGCTGCATCAACGCCATAGTCCCTAAGCTGTTGTTGTATCCATAAGATCTGAGCACAGCAGCTCCTAGCTGCTAGGTACTCTGCTTGGGCTGTTGTTGGATTAAATTTATAAGTTTTGGTGAAAACAAATAAAAGAGACTAATCAGCTCAGAAATGAATCGACCAGTTCAAGACAGAGTATACTACATTGTTTTAGATACCAGATCAGAGCAGAGTTAAGCTGGTTGTCCTACCAGCTCAGGGTATGTAGTTAAGCCGGTTAAGGACAAATCAGTTCGGATAAACAGATCAGGTATCTATTCAGTTTATCAGGTGATAGAAGAGCATATTGAGCTCAGATCAGCTTACAAGAGCAGATTTTATCGAAACAGATCAGTAAAAACAGTTTGGTTAGAAACAATTGAGAAAACAGCTCAGAGCACGAAGTGGTACAACAGACCATCTGGGATACCATTTTAGAAAAATCAGCTCGAAGCAAAGTTGTTCTATATATGACATTGGATTACAGAAGTAAGTAAACAAAAATTGTTATCTGGATTAGAATAGAACAAGGACAAGAGCAGATCGGATTTGAGCAGATTAACATAAGACCAGATTAGAGAAGTTCTACGCAGAAATCAGATCATGAAACCAGCTGAGTAAAGATAACTTAGCAAAATGGATGTTAAGATAAAATTTATTAGTTTTGGTGATAACAAAATAAGACCAAGAAATGACCTTAAGTTTTCGCAGAAGATTTCAGAAGTCATGGCGTCATCCACGTGTATTGAAGATTTCAGACTTCTTGACGTCACACAAATTTATTGACCTTTTCAGATCTCGTGACGTCACGTTTTTAAGTCACAGTTTCAGTTTCGAGTTTCTGAGTTAAGCGTTGACATCTGAGTTGACTTTTGGGAAGTATTCAGAACTGAGCAGAGTTGAGTATTCAGAGATTCAGTCTTTGTTGTCAGGATGATGCTTTCGAAATAGATTTGGTTATTTGGATCAGTTCAGATTTCGGGAACAGTTATTCAGACTTCAAAGCTACAGTGAGAGAACTGTTGTTAGAGCGAAGTGTATTCAGACTTGAGTAACAGAGTGTGGTATATTGATTCAGATCTCAGTATTTCAGAAGTGGTTACAGAGCTATCAGTGAACATCAGATTTTAGGTTATCAGAAGTGTTCGACTCAGACATAGGAACAGCATATATTCAGAAGTTGCAACACTCAGTTATATCTATGTATTCAGTTGTGACAGCTTCGAATACACCAACAACGATAAGATAGCCATCTTCTTCAAGGAAGAAAGAACTGTTTTAATGAAAAAGAGCTTCAAGCGTAATCTACGAACAACTTCAAACGCTATCATATATTCAAAATTGGAAAGACTCAATGATCACGGTTGAATCGTAAAAATGCCTGGAATTAAGGAGACAATGTCAGAGCTATTTTGGGTAACAGTACACAGTACGCAGAGGACGTTATACGATGTTTACCCAAATATGGTTATACGACAATTCAGCCCTGACGAAGTGTAATTTACCTTTAGTGGAGCAGTATATGCGGTTGTATGATACGATGAAGATATGCAGAGGAGAATATTTCTGACCGTTGAGAACAAAGAGTATAAATAGCTGAAGTTTCAAATGAAGAAGTTCTCTCTCTCTCCGTCCAATTTTCTCTGTTGATTGTCTGTCTTCATCACTCTTGAGATTTTTGCTTTCCTGTGCCATCTCTCACGAAAAATCTCTCATACACTTACTGGAAATTGTCATTGCAAAAATATTCTAAGTCCAGTGTGTAAAACTCGAAGAACATTCAATTCAGTTTCATAGAGTTAATCTTCGAGTTATCTTCTGGTTTACATTTGTAAACAGTTCTTGTAGATAAAAGAACCAGAAGTTTTACAGCACTCAATAGTTGTGTATTTCATTGTATAATCTTTTTGAGTCTGTAACAAACGTGCTACGTAAAGCCGTTTGAGTAAAATCAAAGTGTTTGTAAACAGCAGCTGCGTCTGCGTGTATTTGGAGATTTCTAGGAGTTCACTTGGAGCGTGGCTCAGTGACCGGGTGTTTACAGTGTCTGTACTCATCAAAGCCTTCTAATGGAACCTTCCTGAAAAGGAAGAAGGGGAGCCGTAGGATTTGATAACCGAATTTCCATAAACAAATCTCTTGACATTGCACTTTTACTTACTGCATTTATTTTCAGTATTACACTGTTCACTGGTTAATCGACTTTTTCCGCACATTTATTGTTAGTCGAGAAATCAGCAGTTTGATTGAGATATCTTAAATCTGGTAACACAGATTTAAGTTAAGCAAGGCACTTGTAAAAATTGCTTTTAAGGTTTCGAAAATTTAAAAATACTAAGGAGTTCATTCTACCCCCCTTCTGAACTCCTAAGGTTGTTTTCGATCCATATTGATCATATCAATTGGTATCAGAGCCTGCGCTATCTCAGTATTGAATAGTTTGTTATTTGTGATTTATATACATCAATATGTCTACCTCTCACAACAAGATTCCTATGTTTTCTAAGGAGGACTATGATGACTGGAAGATCAGAATGCAAGCGCACTTAGCTGCTCAAGACGATGATATGTGGTCAGTCATCACTAATGGTCCACTGAAAATAATGAAGATCAACATAGCATTCGCGACGACTGATGGTGCTCCTGAGTATGTTGAAAAGAGGAGACATGAGTATACCAATGAGGAGAAAAAGAAGGCGAATCTGGACAATGTGGCCAGGGATATTCTATACAAGACGCTGGACAAAAATATGTTCAGCAAAATCAAAAACCTGTACCACTTCCAGGGAGATGGGAGAAGCTAATACAAATTTGTGAGGGAAATGATGAGACAAAGGAGAGAAAGCTTACTGTGGCTCAGCAGAAATATGAGTCATGAAGATGAAAGATGGAGTAAACCATGCAGAGTTTGATGAATACAGATCCCCAATACATAAAAACACGGGGCATTCCCCGGTTCAATACATAATAAAATAGACTGGTACTCAAGGGAATGGGGATCGACCAGCTGGCACTCCACTCGGTCCAGCTTGATTACCTGAAGATCCTGCAAATGGGCAACGCAGACCGAAACAACACAAAAGCAGGAAATGAAATACGAGGTCAAGCCTCAGTATGAAGAGCTATCAAAAAAACTAATCATGCAACATGCTATAATCAATCTATGAAATGCATGAGAGCTATCAAGGATCGAATAGCTAGACCAGAAAATCGATTGGAAAATCATCTCAAGCGAGCCTCTATACCACGCACAGAAATTGGCCAATGGAAATCATCGGTCCGTGATCATCGGGGCACGTCAGCCCATCACAACTCGATGGTAGACACTCGAATCCGGTAGTCACCACTCCGATGACAGCGTTGGACTTTTCGGGCACGACACATCTGTCGGCCAGTCACAACGTGGCTCTCAATCAGGTCATCAATCAATCTGTCAATCAGGCTCAAGATGTATGCATGTATGCCATTCAGAAATCAATGCTCAATGCATACAAGTCACAATACGTGAAACAGAACATAAATCAATCACTAAAACACATTCTGCTCACGCAAATACAGCCATCAAAATCAACCAGATTTCACAGCCTGAAATATATGCATGCTCAAGCATCAAAGCTGTCCAGAGTTGCTCCAATTCGTACCTCAACAGTTTAATTCTACCTCACGAATTAACCCAAAGCACGGCAGAACTCACGGCCTGGAAAGATCAGATTTCTCCTGGCTTTGGCGCTCACGGAAAAACACACCTGGGAGCACAAATATGTGACAGAACCTCGAAAATCAGCCACTATCCAATACAAATATGAACTTATACAATTAACACCTGCGGCCAGAACTTATCTCTAGTTACCTACATCTACGCAGGTATTAACAACGAATTCAAGGCTCCTAAATAGCAAGGAATGCTCACCCAAAATCTCAAAAGAGCTGAAGACAGATTCTGCTCAATCGGTAGAGAAAAGTTCACGAGCACGTAGAACCTTCGGGATCCATCAAATCGTTTCCTCAAGCTCTCTAGCTGGTAATAATAGAAAGAGCAAGTCTCAGGGAGTTCAGCGCCACCTAAACCGTCGAAAACAAAGGCTGGAAACGACGGAAATCGACGAAAGAAATGTTCGAATGAACAGTGTCGGTCGAGGGTTTCAACGAGTTGAGGATAAGAAATATCGGGTGGAAAATGTTCTAAGTGTTGCTCAACACTTATATTTAAATCCTCTATTCAATCTCTATCGAAAAAGACAGATCCCGACTAAAACAGATTCTTGCATCATTAAATAGCGCCAAACAGATTCCTCAACAAGCGCTTAAAACCACCAGATTCCTAAGCGCTAACGCTAACCCTCGCGCGCTAGCCAAACGACATCGTATAGGTGACATCTGAATGCTCCAACGCTAATACACATCAGATCCCTCCGCTAGCACAAGTCGAAACACGCTTAGCGTTAACTAATCAAAACGACAGCGTATGAGGGCTCTCGCCAACTAAGTCAACACGGCTTCGTATACGAGATGTTGGAACCAACACTCAAACGCTTGCGCACAACTAATCAGATCTCTAAGCGCTACGTTACAGACAAGAGCCAAACGATGTCGCATCGCTCAAAACAGATCTCTCCCAAACAACAACGCTAGCAGCAGTCAACATCACCAGGTTGACCAACACGTGGCACCCTCTCACTCCGACGCATTAACGCTTCCAGATTTCATCTTCTCACGAGACATCTGAACTGAGAAACGACGGCGTAGCGCTTCTAGCGCCAAACGCTACCATCAGATCTCTCTCTCCCTGGCAGATTTCTTACTCCACCAGACTTCACCAAAACGACGACGTTTCAGCACTTATTCACGGCAACTCTCGCAAACACTCGGGAACATCAGATTTCACCCTAAACGACAGCGTTTCACCTCTAAACGCGGGGAATTCAGATTTCTACCTAAAGTTCACCAAATCAACTCCAATTCTCGCGCAGATTTCACCCGATAATTCCTGCGACCAAAATCTGAATTGTTCTAAGAGAGATCTGAAATTCTCAAATCAGATTTCACCAAAATCCGAAATTCTGAAATCTGAAAATTCAAAAATTCTAAATTCGAATTTCTCAATCCTCACATTCTCCCCACCTTAAGAGATTTCGTCCTTGAAATCGAATGCAAACACTGGAAAGAATCAAACAAACATTCAATTCAATCTCAAACAACTAAACAAGCTCAAATCAAAGCTTAAAAAAATTACCTGGAATTCACACTGTCAGTGCTCAAACAGATGAGGTCAATCTTGTCTCATCTTCTCCTCAACCTCCCAGGTAGCTTCTTCTCGGTCATGCTTACTCCATTGGACCATCACCAATGGAATTATCTTGTTTCTCAGCTGCTTCTCCTTCCGATCCAAAATCTGCACTGGATATTCGACATAGCTCAAGGCAGAATCCAGCTCAACTTCGTCGGTTCTCAACACATGGGACGGATCTGGCTCATATTTCCTCAACATGGACACATGAAACACATCATGTATCGCTGCTAACTCATCGGACAGCCTCAGTCTATAAGCCAACTTTCGAATCCGCTCAACAATCTCGAAAGGACCAACGAATCTAGGAGCTAATTTGCCTTTAAATCTGAAGCGCATAACGCTCTTGAAAGGAGAAACCTTGAGAAATACTCGATCGCCAACCTCAAACTCTAGCGGTCGACGTCTTCGGTTAGCATAGCTAGAGAAACGATCTTGAGCAGCTTTCATTCTACTCCGAATCAAATCAATCTGATCATTCATATGCTGCACAAATTCAGGGGTAGAAAGCTGTCTCTCACCAACTTCTTCCCAACAGATCGGAGATCTGCATTTTCGATCATACAACGCCTCAAAAAGGAGCCATCCCGATAGTCACCTGGTAGCTGTTGTTATACGAAAATTCAACCAAGGACAAAGAATCCTGCCAGCCACCACTGCAATCCATCACAACTGCACGAAGCATATCCTCTAAAGTCTGAATGGTCCAGTAAGACTGACCATCTGTCTGTGGGTGATAGGCCGTACTCATAGCCAATCTAGACCCCATCGCTGCTTGCAGGCTCTTCCAAAAACGAGACATGAACCTTGGATCTCGATCAGACACTATCGAGACAGGAACTCCATGCAATTTAACCACATGGTCGATGTACAGTTTCGCCACTTTCTTCATGGAACACCTCACATCATAGGGAATGAAATGGGCTGACTTCGAAAGTCGATCAATCACCATCCAAATCGCATCGCATCCCCTACTCGATCGAGGTATATGAGTTACAAAATCCATGGCGATGTGCTCCCAATTTTTGGCATACAATGGCGGATCCGGATCCCGTTTCCTGGGGGCGCAGCGGAAATCAAAAATTGCCCCGAGAAACTGTTGGGATCCGGATCCGCACCCCGGCAGGCAGCGGAAGAACAATAAAATTTAACCGGGATGCGATCAATACGAAGAACAATTCTATAATGTATCAACATACATAGGGTGTTTCAGGCGTGTTACCTCGCTGGCACTTGTGCCTGGCTCCAACCGGTGTTTCAAGAACCCGGCGCTTCTCGGTTGATTGCGGTAGTTACGTCAATCCGGTCCA
>KV011787.1:309742-334263 GCA_001598015.1 Dorcoceras hygrometricum
CGTCGTTGGGATTAGTTGATACGACAGCGTTTGGCTTAGCGCTAAATTCATAAGTTGGTTTATGATTCTATCAACGATGAACTATTCATCATCTTCAAGGAAGGAAAAAGCTGAATCAACAATAAGAGACTTCAGGCGCAAACGATGAATCGATTCAAACAATATCATATATTCAAAATGGAAAGAATCAATGGTGAAGATTTAATCGTACAATTTCCTGGAATTAAGGAGACAACGTTGGTACTATTTTGGGTAAATAGTACACATTTACAGAGAACGTTTTACGGTGATTGCACAAATATGGAAAGCGACAATTTGGCTCTGACGGTGTGCAATTTTCCCATGTAGTGGAGCAAAAAATACGGTTGCATGATTATCAGTATTTTCAAAAGGGATTTTGTTTCCTTAGTCGAATTCATCGACCGTTGTGAACGAAGGGTATAAATAGCAGAAGTTTGATTGAAGAAGCTCTCCTTCACTCTCGACTACTTGCCGTCACTCTGCTATTATTTCGTCTAAAATATTCTCGAGCTTTCTCTTTGTCAAAGTTATCTCTCAAAAGCTTGCAAACTCGAAGAACACTCAACCAGCGCTTATTGTTCTATCTTCGAGTTCATTTTCTGGTTCATTATTGAATCGAGTTTCTTAGATTAGAAACCAAAAGATTTACAGGCTTCAATAGTTGTGTACCTCATTGTAAAATACATTTGAGTCTGTAACAAACGAGCTCCTTAAGCCGTTTGAGAAAAATATTATTCACTAGTATTCAGCAGCTGCGACTGCTTTGTTGTTGGTGTTTCTAGGAGTTCACCTTGAGCGGGGCTCGGTGATTGGGTGTTTGCAGAAGGCCTGTAACCATCAAATCTTCTAGTGGAACCTTCCTGAAAAGGAAGAAGGGGAGACGTAGGATATTGATATCCGAACTTTCATAAACAAATTTATTGTCCCTTAACTTTTACTTAACGCATTCATTTACTTCTTTACTGTTCACTGATTAATTGGCTTCTTTCCGCACAATATTTTTAGCCAAGAAATCAAACCTTCCTGAAAAGGAAGAAGGGGAGACGTAGGATATTGATATCCGAACTTTCATAAACAAATTTATTGTCCCTTAACTTTTACTTAACGCATTCATTTACTTCTTTACTGTTCACTGATTAATTGGCTTCTTTCCGCACAATATTTTTAGCCAAGAAATCAGCATTTAAACTGAGATCCTTAAATCTGGTAACTCAGATTTAAGTTAAGCGAGGCGCTTGTAAAACTATTTTAAAGGGTTTCGAAAATTTGAAAATACCAGAGTTCATTCAACCCCCCCTTCTGAACTCTTGCAGCTTTTTTTCGAACCACATTGATCCTATCACTCTGTCCAAAGACTACAATGGAAGTCGTTTTGTTTTTTATTCACTCAGCTAATCTAATCAGCTCTCTCAAATATATGTGAGCGAATCGTGTGTGAGACTTATAGTGTACGCTCAATCTCTCGAAAATAAATCTCACACACTGGGAAGTACTCCTGTCCGAGCTGGTTTCTCCATTGTCTTGCCAAAGCTTGTGTTGTGCACTCTTATGTTTTGGATTTGCACAACACTATATCGACTTCGCTCTTCTCGCTCTCTCTTCTTCTGTTGTGTGCACCTGTCGCTCTCTGACTGTGCTCTGTTCTTTGTTATTATAGCCTGAAGCGGAGATTAATCCGTTGGGCACAAACTTGTAGCCGTTGAAAGTTTTCTGACATTGTTGTACTTTGCGTCCTTTGCCTTTTAATGCGTTGCAGGTTTTTCTTCACTTTAAACACATGAGCACTGTACTTGAGAAGACACTACAAGAAAATCGATTTGAATACTGGAAAGCAATCTTCGTATAGTCTTGTATAAATCGCTTTTCTCGTAGATTTGATAGCATCTATCATGCTATCCGAACTGGTTTGTCCTTAACCAGTTTACCAGCTTATCTCCCGTTCTGGTTTGCGCTGAGCTAGTATTTACTTCGAGATGTTCAAAGCTCTCTTCTTCTCTTCTTATCTACTCTATGAGCTGCTCTTCTAATTTGCTCTTGTCATCTGCTCTTGAGCTCAGCTGCTCTTGTTCTTTTTGTACAGCTGGTTTGACCTTAACCAGCTGGTCTCTAATCTGCTCCCTATATCTGAGAAGATTCTATATTTGAGTTGTTCTCCAAGATGGTCTGCTTCAGGGTTTTCCTGGATCAATGTTGAGCTGGTGTAATGTGCTTCTCCAGCTCGCATCTTTCTATACCATCTTGGCCCTATGGAGACTGATCGAGTACCCCTTGCATACAGATTCTTCCTCATATCCATCAAATGAGGTTACCTCGAGCTCATCTAGCCTCTCATTAACAGCTCGGCTCTGCACTTGAACACCACACGTGTACGCTACACTTGATCTGCGCTTGAACGGTTCTGTTCCAACGTAGAAATCTCTAACTGTTCCAGCTTGGGCATCCACTTACTGTCCAGACTGGATTTCCCCCTGTCTCCATAACCAAGTGCATTGCACATCGCCCTGTGCTTTTGTTGTAGTTTGTTACATTCGGTTGTGGTTGTTACCAGGTATCTGATACATGTTGATGTTGTATTGTTTGTCGTGGGCTTGTAGTCTGTTCCAACGTAGAAATCTCTAACTGTTCCAGCTTGGGCATCCACTTACTGTCCAGACTGGATTTCCCCCTGTCTCCATAACCAAGTGCATTGCACATCGCCCTGTGCTTTTGTTGTAGTTTGTTACATTCGGTTGTGGTTGTTACCAGGTATCTGATACATGTTGATGTTGTATTGTTTGTCGTGGGCTTGTAGCCTTTGTTTTGTTGGTTTTGTTGTTAAACTGGGATTACTTTGAGTATCGTACTACTTTAAATTATATTGTTTTAAACCGTCAGGCCAAAAGAAAAAATTTTACCCGCTTTTAGTAGCTTCCGCTTGTGTTTATGTGATTTTACTCAGTTGTGAGCACGAGGCCTGACATTTTTGGTATCAGAGCTTAAGCTGGGATAAGCTCTATTTATTTTATCACACTTGATTCTAGGCACAGTGTCGTGTGTTGCATGTGCTTGATCTGTGTGATTTACGTGCTGCTTATTGTTGTGATATCTATGTTGTATCTGTTCTCTATTGCCTTATCCTATTTAGTGCCTTCGTAGATGCCGCCTAGACGTCGTGGTAGAGGTAGGGGCAGTTTCAGGAGTCAGAAGGACAGAATGAGGATCGGCGTAGTGCTCCTAGTCGTACTTGTAGTAGGCATGATGAGGAGGAGGAAGTTGGTGACTTGCCTACCCTGTGGAGAGGATGGACGTTGTGATAGCGAGGTTTCAGAGGATGAATCCTCAGGTTTTCAATGGCGACGAGTCGAGCAAGGATGCACATTCGTGGCTTCGGAACATCACTGGTATTTTCGATCGTGTCCAGTATGGAAATGAGCTTCGGTTGAGTTTGGTGACCCTCCAGTTGAGGAAGGGTGCAGAGCGCTGGTGGCGAGGTGCTTCTAGTACTTTGTTGGAGACTGGCGTTGGGATTACTTGGGACAGTTTTTGAGAGACTTTTAGGCAGGAGTATGTTCCTGAGTCTTATGTGAATGCCCGTGAGCGGGAGTTTGATCATCTGGAGCAGGGCTCTATGTCTGTCCGTGAGTACGCTCGGAAGTTTTCTTCTTTGTTGGCGTACGTTCCACAAGTTTCTGGCCGGGAGAGGGCCAAGAGGACCAGATTCTTAGAGGGTTTGAATGAGGAACTATATCAGATGGTGCTGACAAGCAAACCCAAGACCTATGCTGAAGCAGTTGATAATGCTATTATATTGAGGAGGGTTTGAGGAGTCGTCGTACTCGTAGGCAGTTGGTAGCGCAGGGTGGTCGTCCTGCTGGTCAGGGAGCGCAATCTTTGCAGTCCTCCCAGTCAGCCCATCAGCCCCAGCAGCAGCAGCAGCAGCAGCCGCAGGTGGCACAGCAGTCTGGCCGTCAGAGGTTTTGACCCCGCGGTCAACATTTCAAGAAGAAGTCTGGTTCTGGATCGTCTGGTTCAGGTAGCTCGAGTAGCAGTGGTTCTCGGGCTGAGTTTTGTGGTTTTTGTGGTGGAAAGAATCCTTCTACCCAGTGTTGGTGTGCAGGGCTCCTGCAATCTTTGTGGTCAGTATGGGCATTTTGCTAGGGTGTGTCCGTCAGTGGGATCGCAGCAGGCCGCAGCCCCGTCTCAGGGTCGTGGAGGACAGTCTAGGGGTCGTTACCATCAGTTTCAGCCGCCCAGGATTGGTGAGACTCCGTTCAGGCCATTTCAGCAGCCTGGTCCGTCGCGATTCGGACAGTCGTCTCAGTCGTTCTATTCTGGACCTCAGAATGCTCAGGCCAACGTCATGACTAGGCAGCAGGCAGAGGAGACACCGAGCAGGGTGATTGGAGGTACATGTCTTGTTTTCGATTTTCCTGCACGTGTGTTGTTTGACACCGATGCATCGCATTCTTTTATCTCTGATTCGTTTGTTATTGAGCATGGTTTGCATACCATTCCTTTGTGCGATGTTGTTTCTGTTTCTACCCCTGGCGGTGTGAGCCTGTTTTCCCAGGAGGTTTTGTTAGATGGCGTTTTGAGATTTGGAGAGCATGTGTTGGTGGCAAATTTGATCCGTCTGATGTTGTGGGATTTCAATTGCATTGTTGGGATGGACATGTTGTCCAACTATAGGGCCTCCGTGGATTGCTTCCATGGGATTGTTCGTTTTAGGCCTTTGTCTGGCGAGAATTGGGACTTCTACGGCCAGGATTCTCGATCGAAGATCCCGTTAATCTCAGCGATGGAGATGTTAAGTTTGTTGTCCTTAGGGAATGCTGGTTTCATGATTTACGCTTTGGACGCATCTTCTTCTTCTCGTGTGCAGCTCAGTGACGTTCCCGTGGCGCGACATTTTCCTGATGTGTTCCCGGAGGAGATTCCTGGTTTTCCTCTGAGGCGAGAGATTGACTTCAGCATTGAGCTGGTGCCTGGCACAGCTCCGATTTCTCGTGCCCCGTATCATTTGGCTCCTGTGGAGTTGAGAGAACTCAAGGTGCAGTTGGACGATTTGCTGGAGAAAGGTTTTATTCGACCTAGTATGTCGTCATGGGGAGCGCCCATTTTATTTGTGAAGAATAAGGATGGCTCAATGCGGATGTGCATTGATTTCCGCCAGTTGAATAAAGCGACAGTTAAGAACAAGTACCCTTTACCCAGGATCGATGATCTGTTTGATCAGCTGCAAGGTTCTGCGGTGTATTCGAAGATTGACTTGCATTCTGAGTACCATCAGCTGAGAGTAAGAGATCAATATGTCGCAAAGACTGCTTTTCGTACAAGGTACGGACATTTTGAGTTCTTGGTTATGCCGTTTGGGTTGACCAACGCACCTGCAGTCTTTATGGATCTGATGAACCGGGTCTTCAGAGAGTTCATAGATCAATTTGTGATAGTGTTCATTGACGACATCTTGGTATATTCTAAGACTCCTTTGGAGCATAAGGAGCACCTGAGAATTGTCCTTCAGACGTTGAGAGACCAGCAGCTGTATGCTAAATTCTCCAAGTGCGAGTTTTGGCTGGATCGCGTCGTTTTCTTGGGTCATGTTATTTCAGCCGAGGGGATTTCTGTGGATCCTAGTAAGGTTGATGCCGTTTTGAACTGGGAGCGTCCCAGGAATGTGTCGAAGATTCGCAGTTTCTTGGGTCTGGCTGGCTATTACCGTCGTTTCATTGAAGGGTTTTCTAGCATAGCAAAGCCGATGACTCAATTGACTCATAAAGACAAGAGGTTTGTGTGGACTGAGCAATGTGATAATGCGTTTCAATTGCTTAAGGAGAAACTGACTACTGCACCTGTATTGGCTCTGCCGTCCGGATCAGGTGGTTTCGTTGTTTGTTCTGATGCTTCGCTCAATGGATTGGGATGTGTTTTGATGCAGAATGGTCGAGTCATTGCATATGCCTCGCGGCAGTTGAAACCGCATGAGACTCGTTATCCAGTACATGATTTGGAGCTAGCAGCCGTGGTCTTTGCATTGAAGATCTGGCGTCATTACCTGTATGGCGAGCAATTTGTGGTGTACTCAGACCACAAAAGTTTGCAGTATCTGTTTTCGCAGCTCGGTTTGAACATGAGACAGCGTCGTTGGATGGAGCTGCTAAAGGACTTTGATTGCGAGATCAAGTATCAGCCTGGGAAATCGAACGTAGTGGCCGATGCTTTGAGCAGGAAGGCTAGTGAGATGCTTTCTTCGCTGTATATCTCTAAGGATCAGGAGCATCTTAATACTACTGGTTGGAGATTCTACCCGGCTGAGGATTGTGTTGTGGTTTCTTCTTTCCAAGTGGAGCCACAGATTGTTTCGACTATTCGAGCAGCTCAAAGGACTGATCCTTCCATCCACGAATTGAAGTTGAAGGTCAGGGATTATTCTGTTTCTTCTGATGGTTGCTTGAGGTTTCGTGGCAGGCTAGTTGTGCCTAACCTCATTTATTTGAAGGAGGAGATCCTTCGGGAAGCACACTGCAGTAGACACATTGTTCATCCTGGTGCACGGAAGATGTACCATGCGTTGAAGCCGCACTTCTGGTGGGCTGGCCGACGTTGCCGGTTTTGTCGCTCGATGTTTGAACTGTCAGATGGTTAAGGCCAAGAGGATGAGACCTGGTGGTCTGTTGCAGAGTTTGGAAGTGCCCCAATGGAATTGGGAGCACATAGCTATGGATTTCGTGACGCATCTGCCTCGTTTCAGCAGAGGATGCGATGCTATTTGGGTGGTTATCGACCGATTGTCAAAGTATGCACATTTTATTCCCTACGGTATGACCTTTTCTCTGAAAAAAATGGCGAAACTGTACATGGATTTCGTGGTTAGACTTCACGGTGTGCCTGTTTCGATCGTCTCAGACCGAAATCCAAGGTTTAATTCCAGGTTTTGGAAGAGTTTGCAAGAAGCTCTAGGTACTAGATTGGCTATGAGTACCGCGTATCACCCCCAGACAGATGGCCAATCTGAGCGAACTATCCAAACGTTGGAGGATATGTTACGAGCTGTTGTGATGGATTTTGGAGGTAGCTGGCAAGATGCGTTGTCTTTAGTGGAGTTTTCCTACAATAACAGCTATCAGGTGACGATTGGCATGGCGCCGTTTGAGGCTTTGTATGGCAGAAAGTGCAGATCGCCAGTTTTTTGGGAAGAAGTAGGGGAGAAGCAGCTATCTGCCCCAGACTTTGTGCAGCAAATGAAGGATCATGTGGATATAATTCGACAGCAGATGAAAGATGTCCAGGATCGCCAAGCCAGTTATGCGAATAAGAGGCGTCGACTCTAGAGTTTCAGGTTGGTGATCAGGTATTTCTCAAAGTTTCTCCGTTTCGCAGTGTCATGCGCTTTGGAAACAAGGGAAAGTTAGCCCCTCGTTACGTCGGAACATATGAAATTGTTGAGAGGATTGGCCCTTTAACGTATAGGCTGTTTTTGCCTCCGGAATTATCTTCTCTACATGATGTCTTTCATGTTTCCATGTTGAGGAAGTACGAGCCAGATCCGTCTCATGTGATTAGAACTGACGAGGTCGAGCTAGATCAGAAGTTGAGCTATCTGGAATATCCCTTGCAGATCCTTGATAGAAAAGAGAAACAATTGAGGAACAAAACCATTCCGTTGGTGATGGTGCAATGGAGCAACTTTCCTAGTTTTTGTTATTTGCTTGCTCAGTTATCTTGAACTCTTGGCCATGTGTTAGGCAAATTTCTGTTTTGTTAACCTGTTGTTGAGTTGTATTTTCAGAGTTGTTGTTTGATTTCGGGGACAAAATCCTTTTTAGTGGGGGAGAAATATGAGACCTGAAATTGTAATAAAGATTAATTGTTGGATTAATCAGTTTTTGAGGAATTCTGGGTGTTCGGAATTCTTTTTGGAGGTTTCGTTTGCATTTCCGGGTCAGAAATCACATTTAGAGCAATTCTGGAAATTTTGGAATTTTCGAGTTTGAAATCTGATTTGGTGAGAAATCTGAATTTTTGGTGAAATCTGCTCGGTTTTTGTGAAATCTGTTCGGATTTTGAGAGATCTGGACGCTTGGTGTTGCGGCACGTTTTGTAGCGAGAGGGATCAATACGTCGTCATTTTCGTGAGGTCTGGATGTCGCATAGTTAGGTGAGATCTGTTGCGCTTGTATATAGAGATCTGTTAACAGCGTGTTTTTGTGTTGAGGGTAAAACGCTGTCGTTTAGATAAGTTGCTACGGCGCCGTTTTGGTGAACGCTTGAGGGAGAGATCTGTTTCACGAGTTTAGCGTTCGAGTGACCAGATTTCAGCGAGCAGCTTTTAGCGCTTTGTATTTCAGATTTCACCAGCGTTTGTTATTAGCGTTCCAGACTTCACCATGGTGCTGTGCGATTTCGTTTTAGCGTTACCGCTATTTCCAGCTTTTAGCGTTTTGGTGTTCAGATTTCACCGTGGTTTTGAGTAATGTAGCGCATGCGTTGGATGGCTTGTGAGATCTGTTTCTGTCGGTGGTTAATTAATCAGATTTCATGCGTGTATTTATATTAGAAGTGTTGGCCTTTCATTATTTTAAACCAGATCCCATACTTAGCAAATTTTCTCCCGACTTTCGTTCTTCGCTTCAAACCCTCGGGTACTGTTCACCGTGTGCTTCTCCGGCGATTTTCTGTCGATTCTGGCCATCGTTTTTCACGTTTGAAGTAGCGTTGGAATCCTCTCGAAAAGCTCTTTCATTACTTACCACTTTAGGAGGCTGTCATTGGCTGGAGCAAAAGCACGAAGCTGCTATCTTTGGCAGTGTGTTTGTGCGTGCAGGTAGCCTTTTTGGTTTAGCCTTGTAATCTTGTTCCTAGCCTTCTTTAGCTCCCTGTTAAGTTGTATTGTTGGAATTGAGAGCTGGTTTTAGTGTATAGATTCCAGCCGTGAGTTTTGTGTATGGCCGTGAGTTTGGTTAGCTTCCCTGAAATCTGTAGTGCGTGTGTTTTAGCAGGTTTCAACCAGATTTCTCGAGGCTTGTTTTGTAGTAATTGTTTCACATAAATTGGAAGGTACGGGTTGAGCTTGTAAATGCAGCGTGTGTATGGCTTGGATAATTTGTAGTTGCTGGTTGGTTGTGGCTGCCGTGTTTAGTTGCCTTGTGAGGTTGCTGTTTTTTGAAATAGCTGTGAATTATTGTCGTGTACAATTGCTGTTGGGCATATGATTTATGCTTATTGATTTTCCAGCATGTTGCATACACGCATGCCATTCTATTCAAGCTATTGCAGCCATTGTTTCGTTGTTGTTGCTCTGTTTTCTTACCAGGATGCGAGGGCGAGCGGCGATACCGCACTCTCATCTCCCTGCTGGGTTTGTTAGCCCCTATGCGTCGAGTGGTTAACTACCACAGTTCATAGGTTGGGCAACGGCAGATTGAGTTGTTGATGCATCTGGTATTGGTGGGCGAGTAGGGGTGAGTGGGTAGCTCCCACATGTCCTACACTCACCGTGGCCACACATATCTATTGCAGATTCTGTTGAGCTGTGCATTGAGTTCTTTGGCTCCCTTCCTTGGTTGTAGCCTCCGGTTGTTGTTCCTGGTCTCATGCATAGCATCTGCATTTTATTCTTGCTGTTTACTGCTGTTTTATAGTTGCTCTCCGTACTGGGGTTTGACCCCATGTCCCTCTGGGGCTTGGTTGTTTTCCTTGCCTGTTGTGTTGTTCAGGTTTTCCAGGTTATTCAGTTGTTCGTGGTGCTGACCCAGCTAGAGGTTCCCCAGGAGGTGGTTAGAGTATCCCAGTAGCGTATAGCATATTTATATGTATCAGTACAGTTATCCAGGAGATGCCCTGTGCTTTTGTTGTAGTTTGTTACATTCGGTTGTGGTTGTTACCAGGTATCTGATACATGTTGATGCTGTATTGTTTGTCGTGGGCTTGTAGCCTTTGTTTTGTTGGTTTTGTTGTTAAACTGGGATTACTTTGAGTATCGTACTATTTTAAATTATATTGTTTTAAACCGTCAGGCCAAAAGCAAAAATTTTACCCGCTTTTTAGTAGCTTCCGCTTGTGCTTATGTGATTTTACTCTGTTGTGAGCACGAGGCCTGACAATAGAGGTGCTTGTAATGTTACGAGAACAGATTATAGATGAGGTAGACAGATTCTATAATTCTTTCAGTCTGAAGAGGTTAGCTACTTTGAAGATAGATGAATCATATTTTGACAAGGAGGCACTCATTCTGTCGTGGGCTGAAACAGACTCTACGAGAGTTGCTCTCAACAGGAGGACGTACATTTTTGACCAAGTACAGAGAATTGTTGATCAGAAAATTTTTGGAGGCGAGGAAACTCAATTTTACCCCAGGTGAAGGTTCTTCTGCTACCGATCTCAAAGTACTGGAGATGCTTTATGCTCTTCATATGTTTGTGGTAGAAGAACTGAAGGAACAGACAATGGCACACGGTCTTAAATGGGAGAAGACGTGTTGCTCTAAAATTTTTGAAGGTCGCCCACGAGATCGAGGTGCTATAATTGCCAGAACCAACACCGACACTAGATCTACATGCTGGATTAGAACAATGATTCGTGTTGATGGTGTTTGGGTCATTGAACCATGTGCTGATCATTGGGTGACGATACCTCGGGGAGTTGTAAATAGTGAGATTTTGCGTCATATTTCATATGTGAACACTCTACCACCTGTCAGTGAATTTTTCAGAGTTATGAGAAAGAGATGGGCAGATGTCTGTATGAAAGTCGCCAAATTTGTTGTTTCTGACAGACTCCTACCAGTGGGTTCTTTAAATTTTTGCAGGACTTTATCCGTTGTTGAGCCAGTTTTCGTTTTTGTTTCTCGACAGTCGCCAGTTATTTCTTGGAGGTTATCTCAGTTATGTACAGCGTTTGTTTAGTACAGTTTATTCAGTGGCTTGAGTACAGCTGATATTAGCAGTTTTGTTTCTACCATTGCTTTGGACAGAACAGTTTTGAGAAATGTACAGATTGATCAAAGTTCAATTTCAGTTGCTCCTAGTGTACAGATGATGATAGATCAGAGTTCTTTTTCGCCATCCACTTCAGACGACTCTTCCATGCATTTTGATGATCTTGATACTGCTGATACTTCAATTTCTCTACCACCTGCTGCCACCGATGTTATGGAGTCACTAGCTAAATTGCGCGCTTCTATTGACCAAGTTCGGAGTGAACAATTCAGACGCAAAGAAGATGCTAATAATCTCAAGGATCTTCTTCTTGTGCACCTCCGAGACCTCGAAAAGAGAATATCTGCAAGACTTGATGAACAGGACAGAGTGCACAGGGCATTGCGCAAAGATACGCATGATCAGAAGAACCTCTTGTCGCTGGACCTCAAATCAACTCACCAGAAGCTAAGTGCTCAGATTGCTGCTGCTGCCTTTGATACATTAGATGTTCGGAAGGTGGTGAAAGAGATTAACGCTAAAGTAAATTATTTGGATGAGCATGTTGCTGAAATTCGAAGTGAGCAACTCGACTTTCGTGCTAAAACAGAGGAGAATTATCTCAATATTTCTACCCAACTCGGTCTCATCGTTGATTATCTAAGAAGCGATGATGCCAAAAAGGGGGAAAGTGGTAGCAGCCGCCCCCAACCACCTCCTGACAATCAAAGCAGACCCAGCGGGGGAAATGATGGTAGTGGCAATAGAGCTAGGGAAAGTAGTAGCAAAGGTGAAAGTAAAAGCAGAGGTGATAGGAGTGGATCTTCGAAGAGAAGATATGCCAGCAGTGGTGGTGGACCATTCAGAAGATCTTTTGAAGATTGGCTAGGATAAATTGTTGTTGATCTCTTGTTGTACAAATCTTGTGTAAATTTTATCAGCAATGAAATTCAGTATTTCAGCAGACTTTTGTGCAATTTATTTTTGCTCATTCATATATATTAAGGCTGCTAAGTTTTGTCATCAACAAAAAGGGGGAAATTGATAAGATAAAATTTATTAGTTTTGGTGATAACAAAATAATACAAGTACTAAATTCAGAAGTAACACTTGGACAATCAGTCGTTGAAGGTGATCAACTACATGTTTGGAGCAAAGTATTCTTCACACGCTGAATTGACAAGTCAGACATTGGGTTTGAATATTTCAGTTGTTAGATATCAGATCTTGGTATTCGGGAATATTTCAGCAGTTGAGTTGACGGGTTTCTATTTCAGAGGTTGTAGATATACAATTATCAGTTTCTGGTATCGGGTTCTTATTTCAGTCGTGAGAGCAATTCAGATGTTGATCTAGGGTGACGCAATCAGACTTTGGTATTCATTCAGCCGTTGTGTTCTTATATCAGAAGTATATTGATTCAGCAGTTGGATTTTCACTTCAGTAGTCAACATATTTCAGCAGTTGGATACTCGCGTCAGAAGCAAGAATTTCAGCAGTTGGGTATATATTTCAGTAGTAAGTATCTTCAGTAGTTGGCTACAGTGATTTTGGTTCAGTCGTTGCAACCAGTCGTTATATCACAATTTGCAAAAAGGGAGATATTTCAGGCGTTGGATATCTAATCAGCAGTTGGTATAATCAGTCGTTGGTTGTTATGATCAGCAGTTGAATTCTACTTCAGTAGTGAGCATATTCAGACGTTAGCGTGTTTATTAATGTATAGCAAAACTACGTCGTTGGGATTAGTTGATACGACAGCGTTTGGCTTAGCGCTAAATTCATAAGTTGGTTTATGATTCTATCAACGATGAACTATTCATCATCTTCAAGGAAGGAAAAAGCTGAATCAACAATAAGAGACTTCAGGCGCAAACGATGAATCGATTCAAACAATATCATATATTCAAAATGGAAAGAATCAATGGTGAAGATTTAATCGTACAATTTCCTGGAATTAAGGAGACAACGTTAGTACTATTTTGGATAAATAGTTCACAGTATACAGAGAACGTTTTATGGTGATTGCACAAATATGGAAAGAAGACAAATTGGCTCTGACGATGTGCAATTTACCATGTAGTGGAGCAGGATACACGGTCACATGATTATAAGAATTTCAAAAGGGATTTCGTTTCCTTAATAAAATTAAATGACCGTTGAACGAAGGGTATAAATAGCAGAAGTTTGAATTGAAGAAGAGATTTTTCACTCTCGATTACTTGTCATCACTCTGCCATTATTTCATCTCCAACATTCTCGAGCTTTCACTCATATAGATGTCATTCTTCAAAAGGCTCAAAAAAAAAACTCGAAGAACACAAGTGTTGATTTTCATAGAAAAGACCTTCGAGTTCATCTTCTGGTTCATCCGTTGAATAGAGTTTATTTGTTTAGAAACCAGAAGATTTACATTCTCAATAGATTTGTGTTCACTTCTATTATTCTAGATTGAGTCTGTAACAAACGTGCTACACAAAATCCGTTTGAGAAACTTATTAAGTGTTGTATTCAGCAGTTGCGACTGCTTTGTGATTGGTGTTGCTAGGAGTTCACCTTGAGCGAGGCTCGGTGATTGGGTGTTTGAAGAAGGCATGTAACCATCAAATCTTCTAGTGGAACCTTCCTGAAAAGGAAGAAGGGGAGACGTAGGATATTGATTTCCGAACTTCCATAAACAAACTCTCGTCCCTTAAACTTTTACATTATCGCATTTACTTATTGCTTTAACTGTTCACAAATTAATCGACTTCTTTCCGTACTTTTTGTTAGTCGAGAAATTTTATTTACCATTATTTCATCTCAAATATTCTCGAGCTTTCTCTTTGTCAATGTTATCTCTCAAAAGCTCGCAAACTCGAAGAACACTCAACCAGCGCTTATTGTTCTATCTTCGAGTTCATCTTCTGGTTCAACTTTGTTGAATTGATTTTCTTAGATTAGAAACCAGAAAATATACAGACTTCAATAGTTGTGTACCTCATTGTAAAATCCATTTGAGTCTGTAACAAATGTGCTTCTTAAGCCGTTTGAAAAATATTATTCACTTTTATTCAGCAGCTGTGACTGCTTTGTTGTTGGTGTTGCTAGGAGTTCACCTTGAGCGGGGCTCGGTGATTGGGTGTTTGCAGAAGGCCTGTAACCATCAAATCTTCTAGTGGAACCTTCCTGAAAAGGAAGAAGGGGAGACGTAGGATATTGATATCCGAACTTTCATAAACAAATTTATTGTCCCTTAACTTTTACTTAACGCATTCATTTACTTCTTTACTGTTCACTGATTAATTGGCTTCTTTCCGCACAATATTTTTAGCCAAGAAATCAGCATTTAAACTGAGATCCTTAAATCTGGTAACTCAGATTTAAGTTAAGCGAGGCGCTTGTAAAACTATTTTAAAGGGTTTCGAAAATTTGAAAATACCAGAGTTCATTCAACCCCCCCTTCTGAACTCTTGCAGCTTTTTTTCGAACCACATTGATCCTATCACTCTGTCCAAAGACTACAATGGAAGTCGTTTTGTTTTTTATTCACTCAGCTAATCTAATCAGCTCTCTCAAATATATGTGAGCGAATCGTGTGTGAGACTTATAGTGTACGCTCAATCTCTCGAAAATAAATCTCACACACTGGGAAGTACTCCTGTCCGAGCTGGTTTCTCCATTGTCTTGCCAAAGCTTGTGTTGTGCACTCTTATGTTTTGGATTTGCACAACACTATATCGACTTCGCTCTTCTCGCTCTCTCTTCTTCTGTTGTGTGCACCTGTCGCTCTCTGACTGTGCTCTGTTCTTTGTTATTATAGCCTGAAGCGGAGATTAATCCGTTGGGCACAAACTTGTAGCCGTTGAAAGTTTTCTGACATTGTTGTACTTTGCGTCCTTTGCCTTTTAATGCGTTGCAGGTTTTTCTTCACTTTAAACACATGAGCACTGTACTTGAGAAGACACTACAAGAAAATCGATTTGAATACTGGAAAGCAATCTTCGTATAGTCTTGTATAAATCGCTTTTCTCGTAGATTTGATAGCATCTATCATGCTATCCGAACTGGTTTGTCCTTAACCAGTTTACCAGCTTATCTCCCGTTCTGGTTTGCGCTGAGCTAGTATTTACTTCGAGATGTTCAAAGCTCTCTTCTTCTCTTCTTATCTACTCTATGAGCTGCTCTTCTAATTTGCTCTTGTCATCTGCTCTTGAGCTCAGCTGCTCTTGTTCTTTTTGTACAGCTGGTTTGACCTTAACCAGCTGGTCTCTAATCTGCTCCCTATATCTGAGAAGATTCTATATTTGAGTTGTTCTCCAAGATGGTCTGCTTCAGGGTTTTCCTGGATCAATGTTGAGCTGGTGTAATGTGCTTCTCCAGCTCGCATCTTTCTATACCATCTTGGCCCTATGGAGACTGATCGAGTACCCCTTGCATACAGATTCTTCCTCATATCCATCAAATGAGGTTACCTCGAGCTCATCTAGCCTCTCATTAACAGCTCGGCTCTGCACTTGAACACCACACGTGTACGCTACACTTGATCTGCGCTTGAACGGTTCTGTTCCAACGTAGAAATCTCTAACTGTTCCAGCTTGGGCATCCACTTACTGTCCAGACTGGATTTCCCCCTGTCTCCATAACCAAGTGCATTGCACATCGCCCTCAAAACGTTAGTAGAATAATAACAATTTTGTGTGAATCAAAACTTAGATTCTGATATTTAGAAACAGATCCAAAAACAGCTTACGAGTGAGCAGCTCTGGGAAGCGCTGTGCAGCGTAGCTGATGCAAACTGCAGTCTTAGCTGGATTCAGCTTAGGGATGTTTTGGGTGCTCTGAGCTGAATGTTCAGATCATGAGTGTTGTGCTGTGTCGCTTAGTGGTATCATCTTAGGCATAATCTGGTAGTAGCGTCCTATGTAGGCCAGTGTTGTTTGCTGTCTTCAGCTTCGATGAGAGCAGTTCGTAGTTATCAGACCAGTCGCGAGCTGTTTTTGGGGAAAACATCTTAAGAGTGAGCATCTCTGGGAGCACTGTGCAGCGTAGCTGATGCGAATTGGAGTCTTAGCTGGATTCAGCTTAGGGATGTTCTGGGTGCTCTGAGCTGAATGTTCAGATCGTGAGTATTGTGCTGCATCGCTTAGGTATCAGCTTAGGTTTAAGCTGGTAGTAGCGTCTTGTGTAGGCCAGTGCTATTTGTTGTCCTGAGAGTGTAATCTGTGTGAGCGTGATCTGAGTAGCAACCGTACTCTGTGTAAGCTGTCCTGAGGGTGTAAGCTATCCTGAGAGTGTAATCTGTGTGAGCATGATCTGAGTAGCAAGCGTAATATGTGTAAGTTGTCTTGAGGGTGTAAGCTGTCCTGAGAGTGTAATCTGTGTGAGCGTTATCAGAGTAGCAAGCATAATCTGTGTAAGCTCTTCTGAGGATGTAAGTTGTCCTGAGAGTGTAATCTGTGTGAGAGTGATCTGAGTAGCAAGCATAATCTGTGTAAGATGTTCTGAGGATGTAAGTTGTTCTGAGAGTGTAATCTGTGTGAGCGTGATCTGAGTAGAAAGCATAATCTGTGTAAGTTGTCCAGAGGATGTAAGCTGTCCTGAGGATGTAAGGTGTCATATGATTGTAATCTGTGTGAGCGTGATCTGAGTAGCAAGCGTAAGCTATTGTGTGCGCCAGCGGAGTGAGGAGCGTGCTGAACTTTATTCCTGAGCTGGTTCAGCATGGGGACCCGAGGTGGTCGGTGGCACTGTAGATCAGACAACGGGATTTAAGTATATATATTTACTTTAGTGTGCACGCCATTCAATTCCGACACTTAGCGTATTTTCTCGAGAGAGAGCGAACCTTACCCTGTGGCGAAAACCTTACTGTACGCCGAACCCTATCTTCTCCGATTTCCAGAGGTAGAGGTCTTAGCTTGGAGCAAGGCGATTAACGTTGAGTTCCTCTCCTCTATATCGTTCTTTCCATACCGCTTTTCGAGCCCTTTGTTGGTTGGAAAAGTGAGTGCGACGTAGGCAGGGCATACTGAATTTTCGCGATTTTCAGCTAGCTGGTTCTTCAGCTCAGGTAGCACCTTCGGGTAAGTGTTAGTTCTTGTTCTGTGCCTCGTTTAGAGCCAGTTATCGTATTTGGGGGTGTAGGTTCGAGCTGGTCTGAGCTGGTAGCTCCTAGTTCTGTTTCTGTCGTAGTTTTTCCCCGAGCTAATGTCGTGTGGTTGAGCAGGTTGTAGCTTTGTGGTTGTTCGAGCGTATCTGTCGAGTTTCTCCACGAGAGCTAGAGGAGCAGTAGACGTATAGCACGATCTGTTGGTGTTCTGCTCTTCTCGTGCGATCTGTTTGAGGTTTTTATTGCTCGGGAGTTAAGTTACGGATGTGAGCTTATATTTACATCTTTGAGATAGGCATGAATGTATCTTTATGCGTGCTGGTATGCTGAGCAGTGTGTATGCATGCTAATGTTTTATGTGGTACTTGCATATTATGTTTGTATTGGGATACTTGTATCTGTTCATTGATTTGTGCATTAGTATTGTCTCTTGGGCTCAGAACCACTCGATGGTAAATTGGCTGTGTACAATTTTTATCCATGATATGGAATATAGGCAATTGCCGTGACCATTTATCGTTCAAAGTGCAGGAAACTATGAAGGTCATTGTTTCTACCGGATGTGTTGCAATAAGGGGATGGTGGGTCTTAATTTCTTGATAATTACTCAATGATTCATAAAATATCATTGACATGCTGAAATTCTTCATTGTACATCTTCTTTCTTCCAGGAAATTAGATCGGAACCATTGGTTCATCTTTGTTCAGCTAATCCTCCTCAGCTAATCCTCCTCAGATTGTCGGTAATAGATTCATTTACTTATCATGATTTTGCCAGATTTTAGTGGATCTTATGGTATGCAACTCTCTTTGGATAGCATAGTCTAGTTTATTATTATTATTATTATTATTATTATTATTATTATTATTATTATTATTATTATTATTATTATTATTATTATTATTATTATGTCAATTCAGAGGAACTTTTCCAGATCAGCTTAGAGCATATTGAGTATCAGATCAGACTGGAAAAGGTTCAGCTCAGCAAAGAACATCTCAGATAGTTTTTGGATCAGATCCCATGAACAGCTTATAAAGATTTCACGTAACAGCTCAGAGCTCACAAGCTTTCAATCGCGCATATAACGAACAACTTAGAGCGTACAACACTCAAACTAGATGTGAATATCTGATCAGATCAAAGCAATTGAAGCACTAAATCACTGGATGAATTACCAGGTGCTATTTCTGTACCCAACATTTGTTTGTTTAGGTGTTCCAATTGTATAGAATCTTTCTATATATAATATTTTTTGTTATGTAATTAATTGAAATTTCTAATATTTGAATATAATTATTTTGAATTCGTATCATTATAAATAGAAATTTGTATTATCGAGAAAAAATATCGCCATGTAAAAAAAGGTGTTTGAAATTCACATGGCAACGATTTTATTTCACGATTTACAACGGATATTCACCGTTGTTATAGGTTTAAACAAAAAAGATTAAAATCTGTTGTCGTTAACCGGCACAAATAACAACACGGGCTTCGACAACAGGTTTATTTCATATTCAACAACGGATATTCACCGTTTTTATAGGTTTAAACAACAACGGCAAAAATCCGTTGTCGTTATCCTGGACTTTAACAACACGGGCTTCGACAACAGTCAATTTGCCTAATAGACAACAGATTTTCATCGTTTTTTATGACCTGTTTTGTAGTAGTGAATACTGTCCTAAGCTGATGCGAGTTCTCTTCTCTATTCCTAGAGTAAACAAGGATATCGTCTATGAACACTATCACGAATTGGTCCAGGAAAGGTTGGACACTCTTTTCATCAAGTCCATGAAGGCTGAAGATGCATTTGTTGGATCTATTTTTACAGATCAAAATCTTAAATTTGATTAAGACAAAACCTACTACTATCTTACTAACGGTTTAAGATTGATGTGCAGCTTGATAGTCTGGAGAATACAAGGAGATATCCAACCCGGAATAGTGAGGGGACGCCCAAGCTGGTCTAGTTGAAGATATCTACGCTGGAACAGTAAGGGGACGTTCGAGCTGGTACAACAGAGAAGTTTCCAGATCGCAGAGGACACCAAGATGGTTCACCAGCTTGATGCAAGAGCAGTTCAGTGATCAAGTGCAGATCAAGTGCAAATCAAGTGCAGATCAAGTGCAGTTCAAGTGCAGTGTTCAAGTGCAGAGCCGTATACAAGGCAGTGATCAAGTGCAGGTCAGATCACTAAGCGCAACTATAATCAGTTCATCATAGGGATCTCAGTCCAGTGAAAGACTGAATCAGAACTGATTATTATATCCCTATAAGAAGGGATATAATCACTGGTGCAAGATTTCAGTTCTTCGAGGATAAGGTTTAAAGTACCTTAGAAGAACTGGCTCAATCAACCAGTGAAAGATTGGTGTACTTGTTGATGGTTTGGAAGCGATGTCTGAATGGAACAAGAGAATAAGCAAGTACACAGAAGCTCTTGACGAGAACAATAGAGCCAAGCTGGTAAACCACATCAATGAAGAGAAAAACTGATCAGGGATCTGGGTGAAGCTGATGAGAAGAGAAGAAGAGAGCTTTGACCAGCTTAGGATAAACCAGCTCGGATGGGTTCATTGTGGAAGATGAAGAGGACAAATATGTGAGAAGCTTGACGAGCTTGAGGTGAACCCCGTAGAAGAAGAAGAAATGCGGAGGCAGGAGTCTGTGATCGTGAACAATGTCGATGCTTATGATGACGAGAAGGCAGAAGATCACATGTCGTCCGATACTAAAGGAATCGTGGAGGAATATTCCTGTAGTGAAAGAAGCAACCAGCTGGGAAGGAAACCAGCTGGAAAACAAGCTCAGAGCGCAGCAATGGTCAAGAGCAGTTGTAAACAAGAGCAGTGCAGTTGAAGAAGCAACCAGCTCAGTGTAACGAACAGACCAGCTCGAAGTAGAGACAAGTTAGTTAAGGTCAAACCAGCTCAGCAAGCAGAGCAGAGATCGTCTGAGTTCAAGAGCAGAAATGGACAAAACGACAAGCAAAGCGATTTGAGCACAAGACTATACGACGACTGCTTTTCAGTGTTCAAATTGATTTGCTATGTTGTATTCTCAATAATAGTGCTCACGTGCGTAAAGTGAGGAAAGCCTGCAGAAGCATTAAATGACAAAAGACGCAAAGTATAATAGTGTCAGAAAAATTTTCAACGGCTATAACTTTGTGTCCAATGGAAAAATCTGCACAGAGGCCTTATATATGAAGAGCAGAGCACAAGCAGAAGGTAAGCGAGAACATAAAGAGGAAGTGTTGAGCGAAAAAGAATACAAGTGCAGTAAGGCACAAAACAGAGAGATTGTGCAGCAGTCTAAGCTTTGAACACCCAGGTGACAGCTGGTGTTCAAGCTGGTCAAGTGCCCAGGTGTGAGCTGGTGCACTGGCCGAAATGCCTCAATGATATATTCATCAACTGCACAATATAGGAAGACATTGAAGAAACCAGCTTAGAGAGCATCTTCCCAAGTGTGTGAGATACGAAAGAAACAGAGAGCTTACACTATTCTCACACAAGATTCACTCACATATTTGAGAGAGCTGATTAGATTAGTTGAGTGAATCAAAAACAAAAACGACTTCCTTATATTCTTTGGACAGAGACGTTAAACAAGTCTTGTAGCTTTTTTCACTGAGGCATTAAAAGAAGTGAAGTTAGACACACAGCTTGCGGGTTGGTATGCATAGGTGGATAGGAGTTCTTGCAGCTTGAGGGTTGTTGGATCGGGTTACAGTGAAGGCCACTATAATCAAAGAATTCCAGTGGATCCTTCCCGTTGTGGAACAAGGGGAGACGTAGAAGATTCAGCTCCGAACTTCCATAAACAAATTGTATCGTATTCTTTCTTTACAGCTTACTGCATTAATAGCATACACATTGCATGTTTTATAACTATGTTTAAAACTGTTTGAATAGGTTTCGATTTTAAGAGTTCAGTTTGGGTGTTTTTTTCATGATTTTATTTTATACCCAATCTGTATCCCGGTGCACAACATTTCAAGAACACTGAGCTATTACAGTTCAAGATTTAACTAACCAGATCACACTGTTCTCCGTGCTGGTTTAGCGTTGTGCTGCAACCATCTTGACGCGATCCGATTTCTCATTACGTGCTAGCCGTGTTTTTCCAATATCTTTCAAATGCACGTAATCGGTCTGTTCAAGCTTTTAGAACAAGGCTTGGGTGCTGGAGTTGTGTGAGAACTCAAGAGACACCCCCTTTTTCGATCCTAACAATTTGTTAATCCAAAAGGCATGACCAAAAACTCGTAGTGTCCGTAGCATGTTCTGAAGGCAGTCTTGTAGATATCTGATTCCTTAAACCTTAGCTGATGGTATCCAGATCGGGGTCAATCTTAGAAAACACCGTTACACCCTGTAGTTGATCAAACAGATCTTCAATACTTGGGAGGGGATACGTGTTCTTTACAGTCAGCTTATTCAGCTCTCTGTAATCTATTCATAACCTTATACTACTATCTTTCTTCTTTACGAACAGCACAGAGGCTCCCCACGATGAAGTACTTGGTCAAATGAAGCCTTTGTCCAGTAGATCTTGGACCTGTTCCTTCAATTATTTCATCTATGAAGGCGCTAGCTTATACGATGGTTTGGAAACAGAGGTAGCATTAGGTACCAGCTCAATCGCAAACTCAATCTCCCAATCTAGTGGTAGTCCAGTGATGTCGTTGGGAATACTTTGGGGAATTCGTTTACTACACCTACTTCTGACAGCTTTGGTCTCGCTTCTTCCACTACCGAGGATATACCAGCCAAAAATCTTGGGCAACCCTTTCTTAAACAGCTCTGGGCCTTCAAAGTTGATATAAAATGAGGAACTCTCCTACCTTGAGCAGCATCAAATGAGAACTGATTTCCTTGGTGTGGTTTAACCTCTACAACTCTTCGCTTAAAATCGATGACCACACCATACTTGGTTAAACAGTCCATCCCCAAAATCAAATCAAACTTAGTCATGGGTAATACGATCAAGTCAGCAGTCACTAACTGCCCTTTTAGTCTAAGCTCCATGTTACAAAATATTTTCTACGGGTTAGCAGGTCTTATCCTGAGGGTACAGTTACACAGATAATCGTTCAGGTTGATCAAGAAAATTCTTAGTAAAGGATTCTGATATAAACGAATGGGTTTGTCCCAAATCTAACAAAGCAATAGAAGATTTACTAGAGATTATAATCTTACCTGTGATCACAGTAGTACCTGGGTTATCCTGCTCTGCCGTCATCATGTAGGCTCGGCTGGTTATGGGCTGATTTGACTGGGGGCAGATCTTAGCAAAGTGGCCTGGGGTACCACACTTGTAGCACTCATTCTGACCAACTCTACACTGACCAGCATGATTCTTGTTTCATTTCGGGAAAACTGGCCTATTATCTATCGTGGGTACTGAGTTGAGTGGTTGTGATTGTTGTGGTCGTTGCCCCCGGGGCTTCTGTTGCTTGGTATTTTGACGCTTGGACAACTGCTGGTCTCTTAAATGAAAGGCCTGGAATTTCTGTTGGTGCTCTTCAATCTCTTTCCAGTCCTGCTCGGCTCGTAGAGCCTTGTCAACTGCTGCCCTGTAGTCTTTAGCCTTGGCTAGCCTAACTTCGTGCTTAAGCGTTGGTCGCAAGCCATAAAAAAAATGATGAAACTTTTCCTCAGTATCCCCCCAGATCAAGGGAACAAAATAGCAACCCCTTTCAAACTTGCGGATATAATACCACATAGACATACCCCCTTGCTTCAAAGTTAAAAACTCCCTCTTCAACTTAGTTCGCACATCAGCTGTGAAGTACTGATCGTAAAATACTTTCTTGAACTCCTCCCATATGAGAGTATCCAAGTCTACCGTCAGTTTTGATCCTTCCCAACATATCATGATGCCCCCTAGAAGCATAAAAATGGCACATATGGGCCTATACTATTCCGAAAGATGTAGGTAATCAAATATGACTTCTAAAGACTTGATCCAACTTTCAGCCACAAACGGTTCGGTTGTACCAGTGAAATCCTGGGGCCGTTGGTCTAAGCCGTTCTTGTGGGTCCTCTGGTCTAGACATCCTACTGGATTATTGGCCACTCCCTTGGCTCGATTGCTCCACTTAAAGCTCCAACAGCTAAGCCATCCCAGCTAAGACACGACTGCTATCACCTGAGTTGGCGTCTCGTGACATGGTGTTCCTTCTTCCTCTACCTCTTCGTAACAAGATCTGTAACTTTACCCAAATCCACCAAATGACCAAAAAGAAGAAAATCATACATTACTTACAACATTAAAATAAACTCACAAACTGAAGAGAGTGGTTGACGAGAGCTGTCTCAGACTGGAGGCATGTGTTTATCTCAAGAACCTAGCTCTGATACCAAGTTGTGGCGCCCTGATCCATCTATTTACAAAATAATCTCGTAATAACAAGGAAAAAGCGTACAGAGTTTTCAATTTGTAGAAATTTCAAAGAACATATGATTCAGGGGTGGTTGTATGATAAAGAAATGATTTAGCTCATGCATGGACAAACAGATCAGGGATGGCAATGATAAGAATTTTTGATAATTACGTAAGCTGATATCACACGGATTGGGAAACAATAATTGTAATAAGGTCCCTTCGACGTTCAGCACAAACAGCTCACGGGCTATAACAGCTTAGAGTAAATCAGATCGCAAAACAGCTTACGTGCTGTAACAGCTCATAACGAAACAGATTGGAGTACGAATACTAACATAGAAATCTTTTAATACAAATATTGCGAAATTTTTTTGGAAACAATTTGAACTGAAATAGTCTGATACAACTTTGTTCACAAAAAGATGCGACCGGTAGTAGCATGGAAACGATGGCCCGTCGATAAACACACTTTCTTGATCTGTTCCAGCTCGCGTAGCCCGGTCTCAAAGAACATCCTCCCCAGAAACCATGAAAGCTAGTGAGCCTAGGGGCTCAGCAGGTAAATTTGGTAATAGCAAAAGATACACACAGACTAAACATAAGATTTAACATAAAGGAAGTAAACATTAATCATAAACCTTCTTAAAATCTGCGGTTATAAAATAACCATTCATTTTTCTGTATGATATGTGGCACACAAGCTCTCCTTAGGTCAGTTCGCTTGATCAAACTCATCTGATATCAGGCTCTGGTGAATAAATCCCAAATTGTACTATGTGAAGAGGTATACAGGTTCATCTGTTAGAGTAGATGCCCAACTAGCCAACTTGTGGCGTGTGGGTTTTATTGACTCTTGTACAAACGATCTTTATATATGATATTCGCATTCTTTTATATGGCATTCTTTACTTTCATTATGTGTGTAATGATTTACAATTGTGTTGAGTAAAGACCTAGATTACACTAAAGCGTATGTTAGATGTGATAGTGGGTATGACGGCTATCATGAAACACATCTAATAGTCGCTGTGTATTCTGAACATGTTCCTAGTCGATTGGGCCGTCAAAATGAGGATAAGGCCGCCCGAGTTCGAGATTAGTATCTGCGATGCAAAG
>KV011787.1:349154-359786 GCA_001598015.1 Dorcoceras hygrometricum
GGAGGTGCGTGTCTAACTGCTGGTGCTGTCTCAATTCCCTTAGAGATCAGTCTTACCCCAGCAGAGATAGTATTACCCGTTAAGATCTGGCATCACACTTTTACAGCCCACATGGCCAACCAGATCAAGCGGCGCAACGTCAGCAGCTTGACGTACGAGAACTTCCCAGGAGGTCACCCATACCAGTACTGTTCTCACCCTTGCACGCTTAACTCAACATTGGGCGTCATTCCTAATGGAGTTGGTCCAGTCCCGGTGTACTGCGACAACACGGGTGCCGTTGCGCAAGCAAAGGAGCCTAGGTCTCACCAAAGATCCAAACACATACTGAGGAAATACCACATAATCCGGGATATTGTGGCTAGAGGTGACATAGCAGTTGAGAGAGTCGCCTCTGCGGACAACGTTGCTGATCCACTTACGAAGCCCTTGCCAGGACCCTTGTTTGAAAAACATCGCGAAACAATGGGACTGCGTCTGATAAGTAGTTGGCTTTAGGGCAAGTGGGAGATTGTTAGAGTAGATGCCCAACTAGCTGGCGTGTGGGTTCACAGACTCTTGTATATGACAATCTTTATATATGATATTCGCATTTATCCATATTGCATTCTTTACTTTCATTGTGTGTATAATGATTTACAATTGCGTTGAGTAAAGACCTAGAATACACTAAAGCGTATGTTAGATGTGATAGTGGGTATGACGGCTATCATGAAACACATCTAATAGTCGCTGTGTATTCTGAACATGTTCCTATTCGATTGGGCCGTCAAAATGAGGATAAGACCGCCCGAGTTCGAGACTAGTATCTGCGATGCGAAGTACCATGTTTAATTGGTAGGGAAAATTGTGATGTTCTGAGCATGCAGATAGATAGTGACCTGGTGATCTATCGAACTACCCTCCTTCGAACTTTCCAAGTGGTTACCATTTGTCGAGTGGATAAGTCCGAGGTCTTGGTTGTACTGATTAGTCCTCACGACTCGAAACGTCATTGAGACTCTACATGATAGGCGTCTCACTTTGACCCGTTTTCCGACTCACTTGGGGTCATAAGGCGTCGGGATTGGGTGAGACCCCGATGCATGTAGGAGTCGATGCATCGTTGTCGAGGATTCACCGCTCGCAGACATGCGTGGATATCCTATGCTATCTGAGGGGATAATAGTGTATAAATCTCTGGCCAGAGTACTAGAAGTGTTTTAGGTAAATGTGTTTACCTAGTCACACTCGCGATGTCACTATTCGATCTCCAAGATGTATGCATAGCTATCGGATCTATGGCGACTCTCGATTTACCAATGGTCGTTGATCTGATCGGGATATATGGATTGAAAGGACCGTACTGTACGCTAACCACGACCAACTGGTTCTTGCAGGCACTATCAGTGATACCTAGGGGATCATGGGACGATGTTGCTAGACGCTTTACCATGATCCGATGGGCAAGTCCGGAATTGTGATTCCGGAGCCACAATGGTTGTGGGCCCATGGCTAGCTGTATCCCTGAACCATTGAGGGTCACACAAGTACTGGATTCGAGATTCCCGCACGGATACTCAGCTCAATGTATTTGAGCTTACGAGGAGGATTTTGGGGAGTGCGACTTCCCGAAAGTCAACAGTGGTCAAATCGTGATTTGCCGATGTTGAGGGGCAAAACGGTCATTTTGCAATTTAGGGTTAGATGATCTGAAAAATTGTTTTTCACATCATAACATTCAGTTTTGGAAACTGAGTCGATCGGTCCGATCTGATCGGCGATCGGAGTTACGATGAAGTCGCAGCAATGGATATCGTCATTTGGACCCGGGCCCGATGGGCCGGTCCAAGTCCATTGTTAGTCTACTTAATGTAGACTTAAGGACTTTAATCACAACTTACAACACAACACTCTATAACCCTAAACCTAAGCTCTACACGCCGCCGCCCCCTCTCCTCTCTCAAGCCGCCGCCGCCGCCGCCACGCCTTCTAGTGCAGGGTGACGAAGGAGTCTCGTATCCGGTCGTGGACCGGATTGTCGTTATCTACCGCAATCTATCGTGAAGAGCTGACGTTATTGTAACTACGGTTGGAGCCAGGCACAAGTGCTAGCAAGGTAGTGTTTTGAACACCCTATGTATGACATTAGTTGATTTTATCGTATTGATCGTCTCCCGGCATCTATTTTCTGTTCTTCCGCTGCCTAGCCGGGGGGCGCGATCCGGATCCCCAACATTAATTTCATAAGTTTTGGTGAAGACAAATAAAAGAGATTAATAAGCTCAAGGAACATTTGACAAGATCTAGACGAGGCTTACAACATTGATCAAAGAAACCAGATCAGAGCAGAGCTAAGTTGGTCATTTGGTCACGCTGGTTGAGGACAAACCAGCTAAGGTAATTCAGTCAAGCTGGTTAAGGACAAACCAGTAAGAGTAGAAATAGATTGAATTATATCAGTTCAGAAGAGCAGATAAAACAGTGGGTTTTGGAACAGTTGAGAGAACGGATCGGAGCGTAAAGTGGTATAACAGACCAGCTGGAAGACCAGTTTGTATAAACCAGCTCTCATCAAGATTGTTCTACAGATATTATCGGGTTACAGATATGAGTAATAAAAAATGTTATCTGGATCAGTATAGAACAAAGACGGATCTGATTAATTTGGAGCAGATTTGATCAGCCCAGAATCAGAGTAGTAAAGCAATTCAACGTACAGAAACTAGATTGGGAAACCAGCTAAGTAAGGATAACTTAGTAAAATGTATTTCAGAATGTTTCGAGGTTTCTTACTGACTGATGTGATGCGTGTGACCTCTCCGTATTGATTTGTAGTCGTTGGAACTAATTTGAGCTAACTCCAGAATTACATAGATTTGTTTGAACTAAAGACGGCGCATAGTTGCTAAAAAGGGAAATGCGTTTAATGGAAATGTACGTACATAGTACAAACATTTAAGACGCCGCATGAATTTAAACTTGGATACAATCGAAGTGCCTACTGGTAACATTTATTATCGTTGTATCCAAAGGGTATAAATAGAAGAACATATCAGCTGTGAGAAGGTTGTCGACCGACAAAAATCAACGAACTCACGAGCCTACAAGCCTTCACAAGAAAAACAGAGTTTCTTATTGAACCAGCTCACAGCCAGTGAAACACATACACAGACTGCTTTATCAATTCATAGTGTCATGAAACATTTGTACACACTCTGTGGTGTTAAGCTATCATTGTAACATCATAGACAGAGAGTGTTGAATGTTGAGTGTTGAGTGCCTGATTTGCACAACCAGCTTAGGGCCGTGTTATTTATATTTCGAACCAGAGCATGTCTGGGTTATTGGTTGAGACTAGGAGTTCTTGCACCTGTTGGATGTCGGATTGGGTTTGTACAAGACGTTGTATAAATCAAATCTTCTAATGGAAATCCTTCCCATTGAGGAAGAAGGGGAGACGTAGGAAAATCAACTCCGAACTTCCAGAAACAAATATCTTGATCCCTTGGCTTTTTTATTTACGCATTTGTCTAACCGTTTACTGTTGAATCCTGTTTCTTCCATATAAAATTAATTTTATTACATGAGCCAACAACAATCATTGAGAAATCTCCAAGCTGGTAACTCGGCTTTGAGGTTTGCATCAAGTGTAAAATACTTTGAAAACAGTTTTCAAGCACAATTAGCAAAGGAGTTCATTCACCTCCCTCTAAACTCCCGAGCTTGTTTTACGATCCTAACGAAGTGGTATCAGAGCTCGGTTTCTCAGTGTTTGAACAAAGTGTTTATTCATATTCATTAAATATGTCTATTTCTCACAACAAGATTCCTATGTTTTCCGAGGAGGAGTACGATGTGTGAAAAATCCATATGCAAGCTCACTTGGCAGCACAAGATGATGACATGTGGTTTGTGATCACTGACGGCCCCATCAAGATCATGAGACCAAACACAGAAATAGCTATATCAGACGGTGTGCCTCAGTGGAGAGAAAAGCCAAGGATAGACTGGACATCCGAGGATAAAAATAAAGCTGATCTAGATAACGTCGCCAAGGACATCTTGTACAAGATGTTGGACAATAATATGTAGCAAATTCCAGACATGCACTGCAGCGAAGGAAATGGGAGAAGCTGGCCCAGATCTGTGAGCGCAACGAGGAAACCAAAGAGAACAAGTTGATCTTGGCCCTACAAAGTTTGAATTAATCAAGATGAAGCCCGAGGAGACAATGACAGAATTTGATGAACGGTTCAGTTCACTGGTGATTGAGCTGACCAGACTGGGCAAAGTTTACAGAAACAGGGAGCTGGCCCTGAGAGTGATATGTGCACTGCCCAAGGAATGGGATGTCAAGATCATGGCTATGAGGGAGTCCAAGAAATTGAACAAAATGGAGTAGCACGATCTTTTCTCCAATCTGAAAACATATGAGTTTGAGCTGGAGACAAGAGCATAATCTGAGCCATCAACATCTCAACCAACCAGAGCTCTTGCTACTATAACTCCAGAACAGAGTCCATGCTCCACAAGCGGCAGATCAGTAGAGGAGCTGAGCAAGGATGCTATGTCCGTGTTCATTAAGAAATTTGGGAAATTTTTGCGGAAGCATAATCCTAAATCTTCCTCTTTTGATTCTCCGAAAAAATATTCTGATGACATATGTTATAACTGTGGCAGGCCTGATCACTTCATGCTTGATTGCAGGAAGCCAAAGCTGGATATGAAGAAGCAACTAGATAGCATCACCAGCAAGGATACAAAGGAGAAGAAACTTTATCGGAGGAGGAAAACTGAGAAAGAAATGGTTGCCGAGGAGAATAAAAGTGCATGGGCTGATTCAGATTCAGAGGAATCCAGCTCTGGAACAGCCTCATCCAGTGAAAGCGAGGATGAAGTACAGTGTCTAATGGCCGATGACACTGATGAGGTATTCGATTTCTCAAATCTGGAATTCACACGAGAGGACATTGTTATAGCACTAAATGACATGGTCCATGAATACAAAAATCTCTCTCAATCATTCGAGGAAGTGAAAGCTGAAAAAGAGAGCTAAGCTAATAAAGCTGAGCTGGTTAGCTCAAGCGATATGCAAGCTGCTCTAAGGAAGCTTTTTACTGAGAATGATTAATTGAGAAGCAGGTCCGAAGAAATGCTTAATGAAATCGGTTGGCTGGTATATAAGTTCCTAGACCATGTCCTCTGCTTCTCTGAATAAACTTCATGGAGCTATGAAATCATCTGGTGATAAAACCAGATTAGGCTATGATAGCAATGAAAGATGTACAGCAGAAACCAGTAGTATGCCACAGCTGGCTAGAACAAAACTTCAAACAATGAATTTTGTAAAATCCAGCACAGGACAGCCTGTAGAGGCACAATCTGGTGAAACAATGATAGTAGATGAGCCTCCGACTGGACAGGAAGATTTTGCGGGTTGGGGTATACTGCTCCTGAGAAGTGTCGTGAAAGCTGGCTTAGGAAAAGAGTTGAACATATGAGGGGTAAACCCACATCTGTTGGAAGAAAGCCAGGCCAGTTTTGTCGACCTTCTACGAAGGACAGGCAGTACAGGCCAAGATACAAGAAGCCCAGATCACAAGGCCAACATGCTGCGTATCAAACTCACACCAGATCAAAGAACACACACGGGCCACATATGTACTTTGATGCACACACTGGTAAATGAGTTAAAATTATCCAAGTGTGGGTCCCGAAATGTCAGGCCTCGTGCTCACAACAGAGTTAAAACATACAAACACAAGCGGAAGCTACTAAAAAGCGGGTAAATTTTTTCTTTTTTTGGCCTGACGGTTTAAAACAATATAATTTAAAATAGTGCGATACTCAAAGTAATCCCAGTTTAACAACAAACCAACAAAACAAGGGCTACAAGCCCCCAACAACCAATACAACATAACATGTATCAGACACCTGGTAACAACCACAACCGAATATAACAGACTAAAACAAAAGCACAGGGCATCCCATGGCTAACAATACTGATATATATATATGCTATACGCTACTGGGATACTCTAACCACCTCCTGGGGCACCTCTAGCTGGGTCAGCTCCACGACCAGCTGGATAACCTGAACAACAAAACAGGCAAGGAAAACAACCAAGCCCCAGAGGGACATGGGGTCAAACCCAGTACGGAGAGCAACTGAAACAGCTAAAGAAAAGCATAAGATAAAATGCAGATGCTATGCATGAGACACAGAACAAACGCTGAAGGCTACAACCGGAAAGGGAGCCAAGGAACTCAAACATAGCTCCACAAGATCTGCAACAAACGGTGGCCACGGGGTATGTTCAAAGTGTGGTAATGAGCCACTCGCCTCGACACTACACTCGAATACCAGATGCATCAAACAACTCAACCTGCCGTTGCCTCGCCCATGAACTGTGGTAGTTAACCACTCGGCGCATGGTGGCTAACAAACCAAGCAGGGATATGATTGTGCGGTATTGCAGCTCGCCCTCGCATCCTGGTAAGAATCAACAGCAACAATACAACAAGATACAAGGCTGAAAAAAACGATACACAAGGGATCTGAAATATGCGTGAACAAATGCGTGTATGCAATTCACATAAAACAGCTAGCATAAACACCAATGCTCAGCAAGCAATACACATCCATGTTCACCGAAACATCCCAGCAGCCTCACATTAAATCTCACGCGACTTCCCAGCTATCACAAGCTCAAAATCCGTACCTTATACTTCTGTGCAACGATTACCACAACAAGGGTCCCGAGAAATCTGGTTTGCAACCTGTCGGAGCACACATGGCATAAATCACAGGGAGACTAATACACAGAAAGCACGGCCATACACAAAAACTCACGGCTGGGAGTCACACACTCAACCAGCAACTAATCAACCCATACAACTTAGCAGGAAGCTTAAATGAAGGCTAAGACTAAGATCTCAACAACAAATCGAAGTTCTACCTGCACGCACAAACACACGGCCAAAGACAACAACTTCGCGATCTTGCTCTAGCCAACTACAGCCTTTAAGAATGGTATAGGAAGAAAGAGCTTCTCGAGAGGAGTCCAACGCTACCTCAAACGTCCAAAACGGTGGCCGGAAACAACGGGAAATCGCCGGAGAAACTCACGATGAACAGTACTAGGGTTCGCGAACAGAGAATGAAAGTCGGGAGAAATTTCGCTAAGTATGGGATCTGGTACTCAAAATCAAAGACCAAGTCTTCCTATAACTACACACGTGAAAGCTGGTTAAAAAGTCCACCGACAAAACCAGACGATGCACTACTAAAATCCCAACGAGCAGTCACATAACAAACCAACGGCTGGTCGCTGCTTACGACTGGTCCTCAAACCCAAAAGCTGGTGTCTTACACAAGCAGCAGCTGGTCGCTAACCCAATGCCTGGATTGCCTAACAACCCAAAAGCTGGTACCAGACGTCGCGTTCCAACTAAATCAAACGGTGTCGCATAACCCCAACGTCTGGATTTCTTAGCGCTAACCAAAACGACGACGTTTCCACCTCGCGCTACAGGAACGCTGACCCACGTTGACATCTGCTCTCGCGAAACAACCAGACGTCACACACGCAACAGACTTCTCGCTACTGGTACTAGACGCAAGCTACAGGAACTTTAACTAACGTTGACGTCTGGTGAACTAAACGCTCGCAACGTCTGGTGAACAAACCAACCAGACTTCACCTACGTCACATGCTCCTGCGAAACGGCGTCGTAGCAACTAATCCAAACGACAGTGTATCAAACCAGATACAAAAACACGCTAATGCAACGACTGAATCACGAATGCGCTACCAGATCTCTCGCAAGTGCTAAACCAGCGATAGCAGACTTCTCTCACAAGCAAGACCAGATCTCACAACCAGATCTCTAACTCAAAAATACCAAAAATTTTCAGAATTGCTCTAAATGTGAAATCTGACCCGAAAATGCAAACCAAACTTACAAACAGAGATCTGAATCACCAGAAATCCTTAAAAACAATTAATCCAACAATAAATCTTAATTATATTTCAGGTCTCACATTTATCCCCCACTAAAAAGGATTTCGTCCTCGAAATCAATCAACAATTCTGAAATACAACTCAACAACAGCAAGCCAAAACAGAAACTCGCCTAACACATGTCCAAGAGTTCAAGATAACTGAGCAAATAATTAACAACAACTAGGGAAGAAATACAACCAAAAGCTACAGCTACTGGAAAGTTAGCTCAATAGCTACTCAAATAGATGCGGCCACTCGCGCTGCATCTTTTCTTCCAGCTCCCAAGTAGCTTCTTCCCTGTCATGTTTTCTCCATTGCACCATCACCAACGGAATGGTCTTTTTCCTCAACAGTTTCTCTTTTCTGTCTAGGATCTGCAAGGGATATTCCTGATAGCTCAACGTCTGATCTAACTCAACCTCGTCAGTTCGAGCACATGAGACGGATCTGGCTCGTACTTCCTCAACATGGAAACATGGAAGACATCATGTAGAGACGATAATCCACTCGCGCTGCATCTTTTCTTCCAGCTCCCAAGTAGCTTCTTCCCTGTCATGTTTTTCTCCATTGCACCATCACCAACGGAATGGTCTTTTTCCTCAACAGTTTCTCTTTTCTGTCTAGGATCTGCAAGGGATATTCCTGATAGCTCAACGTCTGATCTAACTCAACCTCGTCAGTTCGAGCACATGAGACGGATCTGGCTCGTACTTCCTCAACATGGAAACATGGAAGACATCATGTAGAGACGATAATTCCGGAGGCAACAACAGCCGATACGCTAAAGGGCCAATCCTCTCAACAATCTCATACGGTCCGACGTAACGAGGGGCTAACTTTCCCTTGTATCCAAAGCGCATAACACTGCGAAACGGAGAAACTTTGAGAAATACCTGATCACCAACCTGAAACTCTAGAGGTCGACGCCTCTTATTCGCATAACTGGCTTGGCGATCCTGGGCAGCTTTCATCCGCTGTCGAATAAGATCCACATGATCCTTCATTTGCTGCACAAAATCTGGGGCAGATAGCTGCTTCTTCCCCACTTCTTCCCAACACACAGGCGATCTGCACTTCCGGCCATACAAAGCCTCAAACGGCGCCATACCAATCTTCGCCTGATAGCTGTTATTATACAAAAATTCCACCAAAGACAACGCGTCTTGCCAGCTACCTCCAAAATCCAACACAACAGCTCGTAACATATCCTCCAACGTCTGGATAGTTCTCTCAGATTGGCCATCTGTCTGGGGGTGATACGCGATACTCATAGCTAATCTGGTACCCAAAGCTGCTTGCAAACTCTTCCAAAACCTGGAAGTAAACCTTGGATCTCGGTCTGAGATGATCGAAACAAGCACACCTTGCAATCTAACCACGAAATCCACGTACAGTTTCACCATTTTCTTCAGAGAAAAGGTCATACCATAGGGAATAAAATGTGTAGACTTCGACAATCGATCGATAACCACCCAAATAGCATCGCATCCTCTACTGGAACGAGGCAGATGCATCACGAAATCCATAGCTATGTGCTCCAAATTCCATTGGGGCACTTCCAGACTCTGCAACAGACCACCAGGTCTCATCCTTTCGGCCTTAACCATCTGACAGTTCAAACATCGAGCAACTAATCCAGCAACGTCGCTCTTTAGGCCAGCCCACCAGAAGTGCGGCTTCAACGCATGGTACATCTTCCGTGCACCAGGATGAACACTATGTCTGCTGCTGTAACGCCTCAAAATCCATAGGACCACATTATGCATCTTGATTCATTTTATAGATTTAACTTGGCATATGAAATGATATGTATTACTGATTTAAATTGATATTAGAAAATAAGATATGGCACAGCTGGTTCCAGCCGATGACTCCCAGGGTGATGCACGAGCAAGTTTTAAATGATTGAAAATATTTTTAAGGAGGACAAATGATTTCTTTTGGAAAAGGTTTGGTGTTTTACAAATTAAAATAAGAGGAAGGGAATTTTACCAAAATTTCTAAGTGTGACATGCTTGATTTCACAAGTAGCTTGCCACTAATCTCTCCCATATTTAAACATGTTTTCAAAGCAAAATCTTTATCATTTGCAAAGAAAATCTTTAGTGTTCTTCAAAATATTCTCCAGAAGTTCGTGTATTGCTTTAGGAGAAGATTTCTGCAGGGATCGGTTGCTGTTACAAAGCTGTGTTTAAGGAAAGTAAAAGTTGATTCTTGACTCACCATTTAAAGCTTATATTGATGTTCTTGAGTCTCCTTGCCTATATGTTATGATATGTTTAAAGTTCATGTTTAAAATAATTTTATACATATTCAACGAAAGAAATATGGGTTCGAAAATGATGTTTTGATGTTTATGATGCTTCCAAAATGTTTCCCAGAGAGTTTATGATGTTTTAAAGTACTGAGGATTCGAGTTTATTCCCAGAATGTTTATGAATGTTCTTCAATTTAGTAGTTGTAATATCAGAATTTGACTTTGTCGGAAGATGCTAGTTGAATCAGTATAAAGTCTGGTTTAATAGGCAACAGCTGATAGTATAGTTGTTGTTTTGATATTACAAATACCAAGTTAAAATTCAGTAGATGCACTGTTCACCAGCAGATGCATTCTTATTGTAAAATCCAGCAGTCACATTGCTTT
>KV011787.1:382165-392320 GCA_001598015.1 Dorcoceras hygrometricum
ACAATCCCATGGAAGCAATCCACGGAGGCCCTATACTTGGACAACACGTCCATCCCAACGATACAATCAAAATCCCAAAACATCAGATGGATCAAATTTTCCAACAACACATGCTCACCAAACCACAACACGCCATCTGACAAAACCTCCTGGGAAAACAGGCTCACACCGCCAGGGGTAGAAACAGAAACAGCATCGCGCAAAGGGATGGTACACAGACCATGATCATAACAAATGAATCAGAAATGAAAGAATGCGATGCACCGATGTCAAAAAACACATGCTCAGGAAAATCGAAAACAAGACAAGTACCTGCGATCACCCTGCTCGGCGTCTCCTCGTCCTGCTCTCTTGTCATGACGTTGGCCTGAGCATGCTGAGGTCCAGAATAGAACGGTTGAGACGACTGTCCGAATCGCGACGGACCAGGCTGTTGGAACGGCCTGGACTGAGTCTCACCAATCCTGGGCTGCTGAAACTGAGGGGGACGGCCCCTAGACTGTCCTCCACGACCCTGAGACGGGGCTGCGGCTTGCTGCGATCCCACAGACGGACACACCCTAGCGAAATGCCCATACTGACCGCAAATATTGCAAGAGCCCTGCACTCCAACACACTGGATAGAAGGATGCTTGCCACCACAAAAACCACAAAACTCAGCCCGAGAACCACTGCTACTCGAGCTACCTGAACCGGACGAACCAGAACCAGACTTCTTCTTGAACTGTTGACCACGGGGTCGAAAACTCTGACGGCCAGACTGCTGTGCCACCTGTGGCTGCTGCTGCTGCTGGGGCTGATGGGCTGATTGGGCTGACTGGGAGGACTGCGAAGACTGTGCTCCCTGAAAATCAGGACGACCACCTTGCGCTACCTGCTGCCTACGAGCACGACGACTCCTCAAACCCTCCTCAATATCAATAGCATTATCAACTGCTTCAGCATAAGTCTTGGGTTTGCTTGTCAGCACCATCTGATACAGTTCCTCATTCAAACCTTCTAAGAATCTGGTCCTCTTGGCCCTCTCCCGGCCAGAATTGTGCGGAACGTACACCAAAAAGGAAGAAAACTTCCTAGCATACTCACGGACAGACATCAAGCCCTGCTCCAGATGATCAAACTCCCGCTCACGGGCATTCACATAAGACTCAGGAACATACTCCTGCCTAAAAGTCTCGCAAAAGCTGTCCCAAGTAATCCCAACGCCAGTCTCAAACAAAGTACTAGAAGCACCTCTCCACCAGCGCTCTGCACCCTTCCTCAACTGGAGGGTCACCAAACTCAACCGGAGCTCGTTGTCATACTGGACACGATCGAAAAGACCAGTAATGTTCCGAAGCCACGAATCTGCATCCTCGCTCGACTCGTCGCCATTGAAGACCTGAGGGTTCATCCTCTGAAACCTCGCTATCACCACGTCCATCCTCTCCACAGGGGGAGGCAAGTCACCAACTTCCTCCTCCTCATCATGCCTACTACGAGTACGACTAGGAGCACTACGCCGATCCTCGTTATATCCTGCCGATTCCTCAAACAGCCCCCTACCTCTACCACGATTTCTAGGCAGTATCTACGAATACACTCAACAGGATAAGGCAACAGAGAACAGATACAGCATAGATATTACAACAATAATCAACACATAATCACGTAGGTCAAGCACATGCAACACACGACACTGTTCCTAGACTCAAGTGTGATAAAAGAAATCGAGCTTATCCCAGCTTAAGCTTTGATACCAAAGATTCCAGGCTTCGTGCTCACAACAGAGTTAAAACACACAAACACAAGCGGAAGCTACTAAAAAGCGGGTAAAAATTTTTTTTTTTAGGCCTGACGGTTTGGCCTGACGGTTTAAAACAATATAATTTAAAATATTGCGATACTCAAAGTAATCCAAGTTTAACAACAAACCAACAAAACAAAGGCTACAAGCCCCCAACAACCAATACAGCATAACATGTATCAGACACCTGGTAACAACCACAACCGAATATAACAGACTACAACAAAAGCACAGGGAATCCCCTGGCTAACAATACTGATACATATATATATGTTATACGCTACTGGGATACTCTAACCACCTCTTGGGGCACCTCTAACTGGGTCAGCTCCACGACCAGCTGGATAACCTGAACAACAAAACAGGCAAGGAAAACAACCAAGCCCCAGAGGGACATGGGGTCAAACCCCAGTACGGAGAGAAACTGAAACAGCTAAATAAAAGCATAAGATAAAATGCAGATGCTATGCATGAGACACAGAACGAACGCTGAAGGTTACAACCAGAAAGGGAGCCAAGGAACTCAAACATAGCTCCACAACATCTACAACAAACGGTGGCCACGGGGTGTGTTCAAAGTGTGGTAATGAGCCACTCGCCTTGACACTACACCCGAATACCAGATGCATCAAACAACCCAACCTACCGTTGCCTCGCCCATGAACTGTGGTAGTTAACCACTCGGTGCATGGTGGCTAACAAACCCAGCAGGGAGATGAGAGTACGGTATTGCCGCTCGCCCTCGCATCCTGGTAAGATTCACCAACAACAATACAGCAAGATACAAGGCTGCAAAATACGATACACAAGGGATCTGAAATATGCGTGAACAAATGCGTGTATGCAATTCACATAAATAGCTAGCATAAACACCAATGCTCAGCAAGCAATACACAGCCATGTTCACCGAAACATCCCAGCAGAATCACATTAAATCTCGGGCAACTTCCCAGCTATCACAAGCTCCAAAACCGTACCTTATACTTCTGTGCAACGATTACCACAACAACGGTCCCGAGAAATCTGGTTTGCAACCTGTCGGAGCACACATGGCATAAATCACAGGGACACTAATACACAGAAAGCACAGCCATACAAAAAAACTCACGGCTGGGATTCACACACTCAACCAGCGACTAATCAACCCATACAACTTAGCAGGAAGCTTAAATGAAGGCTAAGACTAAGATCTCAACAACAAATCGAAGTTCTACCTGCACGCACAAACATGCGGCCAAAGACAGCAACTTCGCGATCTTGCTCTAGCCAAATACAGCCTCTAAGAATGGTATAGGAAGAAAGAGCTTCTCGAGAGGAGTCCAACGCTACCTTGAACATCCAAAACGGTGGCTGGAAACAACGGGAAATCACCGGAGAAACTCACGGTGAACAGTACTAGGGTTCGCGAACAGAGAATGAAAGTCGGGAGAAATTTCTCTAAGTATGGGATCTGGTACTCAAAATCGAAGACCAAGTCTTCCTATAAATACACACGTGAAAGTTGGTTATAAAGTCCACCGACAAAACCAGACGATGCACTACTAAAATCCCAACCAGCAGTCATATAACAAACCAACGGCTGGTCGCTGCTTACGATTGGTCCTCAAACCCAAAAGCTGGTGTCTTACACAAGCAGCAGCTGGTCGCTAACCCAACGTCTGGATTGCCTAACAACCCAAAAGCTGGTACCAGACGTCGCGTTCCAACTAAATCAAACGGTGTCGCATAACCCCAACGTCTGGATTTCTTAGCGCTAACCAAAACGACGAAGTTTCCACCTCGCGCTACAGGAACGCTGACCCGTGTTGACATCTGCTCTCGCGAAACAACCAGACGTCACACACGCAACAGACTTCTCGCTACTGGTACCAGACTCAAGCTACAGGAACTTTAACTAACGTTGACGTCTGGTGAACTAAACGCTTGCAACTTCTGGTGAACAACCAACCAGACTTCACCTACGTCACCTGCTCCTGCAAAACGGCGTCGTAGCAACTAATCCAAACGACAACGTATCCAACCCGATACAAAAACACGCTAATTCAATGACTGAATCACGAATGCGCTACCAGATCTCTCGCAAGCGCTAAACCAGCGATAGCAGACTTCTCTCACGAGCAAGACCAGATCTCACAACCAGATCTCTAACTCAAAAATACCAAAATTTTCAGAATTACTCTAAATGTGAAATCTGACCCGAAAATGCAAACCAAACTTAAAAACAGAGATCTGAATCACCAGAAATCCTTGAAAACCGATTAATCCAACAATTAATCTTAATTATATTCCAGGTCTCACGCGAAAGGTCTAATCAAACCTGGACCCAAATAAATCAAAGGGTACCAAAAGTGTTCTATTTGTGATTGTAGGAACAGCAGGTGTCACAGCTGGAGCACTCAACGTGGCATCGGATAGTGGCTGTGCTAGGCACATGACTGGAGATGCCACGTTGCTAACAGATATCAAGCAATGCAATGGACCCAAGATCACCTTCGGTGATAAATCAAACGGTAACACCGTGGGTAAGGGTAAGATTACCCATGGTAATTTTACTGTCAATAACGTTCTCCTTGTTGAGAACTTGTGTTACAATATGATCAGTATCTGTCAGTTGTGTGACAGTAACTATTCAGTTAAATTTAAAAAATACACGTGCACCGTTCTTAGTCCGGAAGGTCTGACCATACTGGTAGGTTATCGATCTGGGAACACCTACAAAGTTGATTGGTCAGATCAGCGCATATAGAACAAACTTGCCTAGTAGCTGACTCTTCCAAGAGCTGGCTATGGTATCAATGGATGAATCATCTGAATTTGTCAATCTGAGTAAGCGTGAGCTAGTTGATGGCTTGCCCAAGATAAAATTTTTAAAAGATAAGGTTTGCTCTGCCTTTCAGCTGGGAAAGCATTTAAAATCTACTTTCAAAACTATAGGCAGTAATAAAACATCATGTAAGGTGGATCTTTTACATATGGATCTTTTTGGTCCTACACCCGTAACCAGCTTAGGGGGAATGAAATACACCCTTGTCGTCGTTGATGATTTTTCCTAATTTACTTGGGTGTTATTTTAAAAATCCAGAGATCATACTGCCAATCGGTTGGTTAAGCTTTTGAAGCATTTACAAAATGAGTAATCTTGTAATGTCAACCGTATTAGGAGTGACAGAGGAACATAGTTTTTGAATTTTAAAATTTCCTCTTATCTGGATGACATTGGAATCAAACATGAGTTGAGTGCAGCTCGAACACCTCGGCAAAATGGGTTAGCTGAGCGTATAAATAGAACTTTAAAAGAAGCTGCCACAACTATGATTGTTGATTCCACTATTTCAAACAAATTTTGGGCAGAAGCAGTCAACACAACTTGCTATACCCAGAACAGATCGAGGATAAATAAGGGATATGGGGTTACTCCATATGAGATCTGGAATGGCAAGAAATCTGATATTTCTTATTTCAGGGTGTTTGGATGCAGATGTTTTATCCATATTAACGATAAAACATATCTAAGAGATTTTGATGTCAAATCTGATGCAGGTATCTTTCTATGATACTCAGTTGTAAGCAGATCCTATCGAGTCTTCAACAACAGAACATTAATTGTTGAAGAATTAGCTCATGTGGTGTTTGTTGAAACCAGCTTCAGATCAACATCAGCTTCCAATATGAATGATTTGTGCACCCGTCTGGAGTCTACCAATCTTGATTAATCAAGTGACGATGAGGTACATGATAGATTCCAATTTGGTGACCAGCACGCTCTGGATATTCCAATCACCAACGCAGACATTCAAGATATTGCACAAGCTGGTCAGGATCGCTTTCAAGCTGGTGGAGAACATGCACAAGCTGATGATTCAAACATAACAAGTCATAATCCAACAAGTGGTAATCCATATGATCCAGCAGGCATGCAGGGGAAACAGAACGAAGCTTCAACCTCATATAGGTCAGGCTTCCGATGGAATAAAAATCATCCATCCGAACTGGTCATCGATACCTACTGCACCCGTTAGGACACGAGGCCAGATGATAAGCGAAAAATTCAATTCTGCATTTATTTCACATGTTGAACCTAAAAAGGTAGAAGAGGCCTCAGTGGACCCGCGCTGGATAGAAGCTATGCAAGAAGAACTTAGTCAATTCGAACGAATTAAAGTATGACATCTAATACCTAGACCTGATGATCAAAACATTATAGGCACTAAATATTCTTCAGGAATAAACTAGATGAAAATGGTAATGTAGTTTGAAACAAGGTTAGGCTAGTAGCGCAAGGTTATAGGCAAGAATAAGAAATAGATTTTGAAGAATCCTTTGCCCCTGTAGCGAGACTAGAAGCCATTCGTATATTTCTTGCATATGCCACATTTAAGAACTTTAAAGTTTATCAGATGGATGTCAAAAGATTGATGGTCCCAAAAATAGGATCAAAACAAGTACAGGAGTTCAGAAGGGGGGGTTGAATGAACTCCTTCGATTTTTAAATTTTCAAACTCGATTAAAATATTTTTAAGCGCTGCTCAACTTAAGTCTGAGTAATCAGACTTAAGGTATCTCAGTTAAGTGCAAATCTCTCGGCTAACTAAAGAGTGCGGAATGAAGTTGATTAATTCGTGAACATTAAACAATAAATAAATGCGGAATATAAAAGATAAGGGTTCAGAATTTGTTTGTGAAAGTTCGGATATAAATATCCTACGTCTCCCCTTCTTCCTTTTCAGGAAGGATCCACTAGAAGCTTTGATGTTACAGTTCTTCTGCACACACCCGATCACACAAGCCTCACTTGTATGAACTCCTAGCACCACTAACTTCACAAGCAGTTGCAGCTGCTGTCTTACACTCCTTTGTAATATTTTCAAACGGCTTTTGAGAGCACGTTTGTTACAGACTCAATAATGATAACAACAGTGAATACACAATATATGAGACTGTAAAATCTTCTGGTTTCAACAATGAAACTTGATTACAAAAATGTAACCAGAAGATAGACTCGAAGGTATTTCAATGAAGATCAACACTTGTGAGTTCTTCGAGTTTTGTGAGCTTTGAGATTGCTTCAACAAAGAATGCTCAGAAATCAATTTGACAGAGCTTTGGCAAGTTAATGAGAGCGAATTTGTGTATCTTCAATTCAAACTGCTGGTATTTATAGTCTTCGCTCAACGGTCATTTAATCTTGTTAAGGGAACAAAATCCCTTTTGAAATTCTGATAATTCGTAGCCGTATTCTCTGCTCCACTACAAGGTAAATTGCACACTATCAGAGCTAATTTGTCGATTTCCATATCTTTGCAATAACCATGTAACAACCTCTGTAAATATGTACTATTTACCCAAAATAGTACCAACTTTGTCTCCTAAATTCCAGGCAATTGTACGATTCTACTGATCTTTTCCAAATTTAGTAATCAATCGTATTTGAATCGCTTTTATGCTTGCGCCTGAAATTCCTTTTGTTAACCAGATCTTTCTTCATAGTTGTTTAAGATCTTGCGACTGAAAGACGCTTGAATAGCCCAGCGACTGGATTCACAAAATTACTGTAGCTCCCGACTGGTTTCAAAAACCATCGACTAATTCCAATACGCTGTCGTTTTAACATTCGAATACTTGCGTCTGGATATACGAAACACTTTATTCACCGTCTGGTTTATACAAAGCACTGTATCCTGCGTCTCGTTAAATGATCCACTGTAGCTTGTGTCTGGATTACCCATCGACCGAGTCAATGTCCCTGCGTCTGAATATGCAAAGCACTGTAGCCAACGTCTGATAGTTCAACATTACTGTAGCTTGCAACTGATTTGATACCAAAGACTGATTCACTGTAGCTCTCGTCTGGATTACTGTAGCTAGCGTCTGGATAACCCAACAACTGAAGTCCAACTACTGAAACCCTGTAAAGTCATCGCTGAGAAAACTTGTCGTCTGGATACACAACTACTATTAACAGCGACTGACTATCCAGATTTAACTAAACTTTTGTTATCACCAAAACTATGAATTTTATCCTAACAAATTCCCCCTTTTTGGTGATGAAAAAACCTAGCAGCCGAGATAAATAAGGCAAAAATAAATTGCACACGGACTGCTGGAATTCAAACTTTCATTAATCAAAAGAATTGTACATAAGATTTGTACAAAAATCAACAACAATTCTATCCTAATATCTTCGTCTTTTGTACGATCCACTCCTACTCTTACTTCTCCGTTCCCTCTCTCTTTCTCTATCCTCACGCATCATTCTCTCCAGAATTTGTCTATTCGCTGCGTCAATGTCTGCCTGTGTAATCTCTGTTGTTCTCACAGCATCACCACTACCACCTGCATTGCCACTGTCTCTGATTTGAACAGCAGGTGGTGGTTGCGGGCCTCGGCTGCTCTCTCCTTCCCCCTTTTTGGCATTACCGCCCCTGTTAATATAATCCACAAGTTGGCCCAACTGGTCGGTAAGAATAATGTAGTTGGCCTGAGCCTGACTTTGAAACTCCAAAAGTTGGTGGGAGATAGCTTCCTTGGTAGCCTCAACATCCTTTCGAACTTCATTCAAGCCTGTGGCTACAATATCCACTTTGGCATCGATCTCCTGCACCTCCTTCCTAACATCCGTTAATCCAGTAAAAACAGAGGCATTTTGAGCCAGAACATTTTTGCGAAATTCATTGAAGCGCAGTGTCTGGACATCATCAATATTTCGGCTCTCTTGGCGTGCATCCTGAATCAAAGTTTTGAAGGCTTCTTCTGCCGCAGGGAGTCACGAAAGCCTTGTTCAATTTTATGTAGCTTGGAGAGAATGCCACTTGAGATGCATCAATGTGCTCGGAGAGAATAGTCTGAAAATTAGCAAGAGAAGTAGAAAGATCTGTAGAAACAGTTGGTAGAGAAGACACGGTAGTAGCTATATCTGTCTCATCAAAATGCATAGCAGAAGTTTCTGAAGTAGATGCGGAAGAAAGATCCTCATCTAACAACTGTACAAACGGAGTAACTAAAACTGAATTCTGATTTATCTGTACATTCTGAGACTCAAAAACTGTAGCATCCGCTATCTGTAGTGTTAGAGTAGATGCCCAACTAGCCAACTTGTGGCGTGTGGGTTTTATAGACTCTTGTATATGACAATCTTTATATATGATATTCGTATTTCTTTATGGCATTCTTTATTTTCATTATGTTATATAATTTTAACAATTGTGTTGGATAAAGACCTAGAATGCACCATAGTGTATGTTAGATGTGATAGTGGATATGATGGCTATCATGAAACACATCTAATAGTCACTGTGCATTCTGAATACGTTCCTAGTCGATTGGGCCGTCAAAATGAGGATAAGGCCTCCCGAGCTTGAGACTAGCATCTGCGATGTGAAGTACCATGTTTCATTAGTAGGAAACATTGTGATGTTCTGAGCATGCAGATGGATAGTGACCTGGTGATCTATCGAACTACCCTCGTTCGGACTTTCCAAGTGGTTACCATTTGTCGAGTGAATAAGTCCGAGGTCTTGGTTGTACTGATTAGTCCTCACTACTCGAAATGTCATTGAGACTCTACATGATAGGTGCCTCACTTTGACCCGTTTGCCGACTCACTTGGGGTCATTAGGCGGCGGGATTGGGTGAGGTCCCGATGCATGTAGAAGTTGATGCTTCGTTGTCGAGGATTCACCGCTCGCTCTCATGCGTGGATATCCTATGCTATCTGAGGGGATAATAGTGTATAAATCTCTGGCCAGAGTACTGGATGTGTTTTAGGTAAATGGGTTTACCTAGTAACACTCGCGATGTCACTATTCGATCTCCAAGATGTATGCATAGTTATCGGATCTATAGCGACTCTCGATTTATCAATGATCGTTGATCTGATCGGGATATATGTACAGAAAGGACCGTACTGTACGCTAACCATGACCAACTGGTTCTTGCAGGCACTATCAGTGATACCTAGGGGATCATGGGGCGATGTTGCTAGGCGCTTTACCATGATCCATTGGGCAAGTCCGAAATTGTGATTTCGGAGTCACAATGGTTGTGGGCCCACGGCTAGCTGTATCCCTGAACCATTGAGGGTCACACAAGTACTGGATTCATGATTCCCGTACGGAAACTGAGCTCAATGTGTTGAGCATAGGAGGAGGATTTTAGGGAGTGCGACTTCCTAAAAGTCAACAGGGGTCAAATTGCGATTTCCCAAAGTTGAGGGGCAAAACTGTCATTTTTGACTAGGTATCTGAAAAATTGTTTTTCACATCATAACGTTCAGTTTTGGAAACTGAGTTGATCGGTCCGATCTGATCGTCGATCGGAGTTATGATGAAACCGTAGTGATTTAAATGAACCGAATGTTCATATATTGGACT